>CM060953.1:126486376-126506376 GCA_030765055.1 Mantis religiosa | reverse complement strand
ATTCCTTGTTATTTGTTTGAATTTGCCTATATTTACCCTTTAACAAATGGGAGGTCATTTGGCATTCGGTTTTTTTTCCTTCTGGGCAAGTAAAATTCATTACTAAGTCATTACATAGCGATCATCTCGTAAAGCCTATCGACGAAACACTCAAATGGCGGGAAAGGTCGTTGTGGCACCGGACCCGGAGTGTTAGTGGGGTCGTGTCGTCGGGATTAAGAACTCTCAGCGTTTGTGGAACTTAGACCTTCTGCAATCTTCTCACTTCATACTTTTATACTGGGGAGTATTACAGTGGATCCTTGTGGACGTCGCAGTGCCTGAGGTAGCTCTCTCCGTTGTAATGTGAGCGATAAGTAAGCAAGCTTCGCTCCCGTGTTGCTCATTTATATTACATGCTGAAATATAATAAATAATAAGACATAATTTTTGAACATGCCAGGTTAATGAACGAAAACTAAGGAAAAATACATACATTTGCTTTTGAAAGTGATACAGTTGTTTGTCGCAGATACCTAAAGAAGTTGCTCTATCAGTTCAGAAACCTTTAAGGCACTAGTACGATGGCAAATTCTAGATCACGGATAAGATAAGAGAAGTCTGAAGTTACGAGTACCTACAAGTTGAGATGTTCTGTAGAGGGAATTTATTGAACACATTGGTTACTAGATAAGTCGATTTCCATGGCGCCAAAATGACCTAAATTTCTTTATTCGGATAACTTTGCCAACTGTTCTCACAAAAGAATCCGATACTGTGGATAGTCTGCATACCATGAAACAATCGCTGCAGCTCGTATGAATGTTGAGAATAGAGGAATAGCAAACATAAATGCGACTTTATCGATCTTCGATTATTTGTTTCGTTATTTCTGCCACAGGCTACTCATCAGTTATTTCTATATGCCTTTATGGAAATCATTATCAATAATGACGAAAATGGTCTATGCAACTATTGCTAGCTTAATGTTACATACTCAGTTGTGTAATTTAAACCCCCACTATGCAAACAGGAGTTTGCGAAGATTCGTCTTTGTTACAAGTAATTACCAAGAGAACATGAGCATGCATCACTAAATATGCTTGAAAATTCACAATGAAAACAGCAAATAGCTTTAGGAAAACTTACTTTGACTTAAATTGTTTACTTAAACCAACTCAGAGTTTTCCTTAAATATGTTTTGACCCATCCTTTATTATTTAACTTTCAGCTCTAAATGTATGCTGTTCTCCCTTTTCTCTGCTTTGTCTCTATTTTGTTTCTGTCTCTTAGACACACACACACACACACACACCACACACACACACACACACACACACACACACACACACACACACACACACACACACCACACACATACACACACCACATCTAAAGGGATTATTTATAAAATAGCTATTTCTGATAGAGCTAAAAGGAAGATTTTATTTTATGAGTAGGTGCGATCCAAAACGATGTAGGCCCAGAAACCTACGAACAAAATGAAGTCCTTTTAGCCCATTGTATCCTACACGATATTCTTTTACACCCGTCCTGAATATTTATAGACAGTTTATAAATTACATAATAAATATATGTAATATATGTAAACATGACATATTAAATATTAAATATATGGTATGGTACCTTTCTCAAAGTTATAATATTCATCGGGTTGCGATTGCAATGTTCCTTGCGCCAGTGTTAGGATTGGGATTTCAATACGGAGGGGATTTGGTACGTAGGCCACCATACTGGGCCTATTGTTCCTATGCCCCCAAGTGGGGCACCCCCGGGAGGAAGGATGAGAGGAAGGAGACAGAGGAGCCACGACAGTACAGAGGGCAGGATCCCTACAGTTCATTTGAATAGAGACTTCTTCCGACAGGCCAGGGCAACGGTCACGCTCCCCTACTGTGAGACGGCAACGAGCCTAGCAGCCGAGCTCAAAAGGTCCCTGGCTGGCGGTCCCGAAATGGTCCTAGTAGAGGCGCGGAGACCGGCAACTAACCTACTGGAGTAGGTTCTGCCGACAGTTCTACCACCACCAGATGAGAGATGATGTTAAATGATAATGGAGATGAAATGGAAGACAGGAAATTCGGGGGATGTATTTAACCTACCCAGCATTCGCCTAGCGACCCGGGAAAACCCCCGAAAAACCCATGAGTCAGGTAGATTGGCAATGGAAATCGAACCCGGTCCTCCCGAATGCGGGCCACAGACGAAACAACCTGAGTCATCCCGCTCGGTAACGCCAGTGTTGATTACAAGACTTTTATGTATGCAATGTGGTTATTAGTTTCTTGATGTTTATTGGGGGGTAACGACTCTAATTTCACTTACTCTGCTGCTTGTACAATTTCAACATTTTCAACATTACAACATTCTTAGTACATATTCACATTTAAATAACCAGCCATTTTATACAAGCATTATTTAACTCAGATTTACGGCCGTCTTCAATGAGGTAATTGTCACTTCAGCAAGACATCAAAGTTGGCATTACTGTTGTGCTAAACGCTTTAGAACATTGAATAAAACGATTTGCTAATTTCAGCCCGGTCGTAAACTACTAAAGGATTTACTTTTATTATCAACTGTCTAAGAAATAATTTTTTGATCAAAGGACTTCAAAACGTTTTTCCGAAGCAATCTTCTATGCGAGTTTGAGTGGAAGGTAATTTTTACCGTATCAGCAGTAGGAGTGGTAAAACTAACTTCATTTTTTCCGAGCAACACCAAATCGGCTTTTTTGGAGAATGAAATAAATTAGGTTTTCCACCTCTCTCTCTCTCTCTCTCTCTCTCTCTCTCTCTCTCTCTCTCTCTCTCTCTCTCTCTCTCTCTCTCTCTCTCTCTCTCTCTCATACACACATACCAATGGACCAGTTCTTTACAAGTAAGTTTAATGAATTTAAGGTACCTCAAACTATTTTCTATGTAATTTTCTATGTAATTTATCTATCAATTTTTGTGTAAAAAAATAAATGCTTCCTAAAGAATGCATAGTAAAAATGTAAAATTAACTGCTCATCATATTTGCACGAAGGTGGAAAGTGTTTACTGAAGAACAAAATATACGGAAAACTGAGACTTCCGTAATTTGCATCCCTTCCCTGCAGCACAGACAATTATCCGCCTATAGTGTATTTATTATCATTATCATCATTATCGTTGTTATCGTTATCGTTATTATCGTTATCGTTATTATTGTTATTATTATTTATTCTGCCCTTCACAAAATAAGCGGTGTAGTCAGATTTAAAATAGACTATTTTTAGAACATTGTCGCCAGGCATTGTTGAGTTGCTGACGGGCCGTGCGCGGGCACTAAACAAAGAGGCCGATAGAGCGGCGCAGCGCTAATCACTTGCCGACAGAGAGAGAGAGAGAGAGAGAGAAGCCAACAGAGAGAAAGAGACAGAGATAGTCTGAACTTTCACGCTGCGTCGTGAAAAGCCGTGAAGCGTCGACAAGTTTTTGGAAACAATATAGAGGTACAAAAGTCGCGAGAGACTAGCCTGTGGAGCAGTAGCCACCATCACAATGCACAGTGCGCACAGTAGGTCGTGCAAGTTTACCCGTTGCACAACGGGTCTACCGTGTACTCCGTAGACTTCAGAGTAGTGGCGGAATTCCGATCTTGCAATTGAAATGCACAATTGACTGTGCAACGATAATGATCGAATTGTAATATGAAGGATATAATTGTTATATAAATTGTTTTAATTGTTTCTTTCACTATCATTCTTCTATGTACCTTTATTTTACTAAAAAAAATTAATAAATTGATAGTTTAAGCAGAATGAAAATAATCTACAATCTACTTACAATACAGCAGTATTAAATGATAGCTAGAAGAAAAGCAGTAAGCACAACATATTACTCAGAAGTGGAACCTAGTTTTCTAGATTTTTGTTGTCTCATTTGACACACCAGTTTTTTAAAAATTAGGTATCAATATTTGTGCAGCAGTTAGTCTAATTTGACATTTTAGTTCTGATACGATAATTGAATTCTGCAGTGGTTTTTGTTTAATTGTTTGCATATATATGTGGATCCGAACATACTTAGAAAACGAGCGGCATTTCTAAGTAGTCGAGGAAAAATATTTCTTGGAAAATGTGAATAGAAATCACTCAAACTAATTCTATTTTGTAATTTATTTTTCATTTGACGATTGCATTATAAATCGAAAAGTTCAAGTAGCAATTCAGATGGAACATTATCAACATCTGTAGAGTAAGGCTGAGCAACTATATGGGAAATTGGCTCTAATTGCACCACGTCTTGAAACCTTTTCTGAAATTCTTGGTTCAACTCTCTTAATATTTGGACATATTCTTACAAGTCCATGACCTGAACAAACTGCTGAACTGTTGAGAGCTTTGGGAAATGTACCAAGTTCTTTCAGATTAATTACCTTTCCCGTAAGGATAGTTTCATTTTGAATGTTCTGATACTATCACTTTCTATAAAGAAGAAGCACTCTTCCCATTAAGGCATAACTGTACGAGTAGATGTCCTACGTGTCACATTACATTCTCCAAACGACATTATATTTACAGAAACAAACAAGAGACGAGACAGCACTGCTGTCCAATTCCGCGTGTTGTTTCAAACTGAAGTCGCACGGCACTCGTGGCAGTTCACAGAGCTACTTCATTTGCTCTAGCACAAAATCGATCCACTTGACCGCTGCAGTAGAGTCGAAAACTGCTAATCGTACGCTTACAGCTGTGTAGTGATTTGAAAGTGTATTCTTTTGTTTGTAGACATGTGTCAGACGACCTTGAAGGTTGCGTTTGTGTATGTTACGTCATTTTGCTGCTCAGGGCTGTACAAAACATGTACAGTAGGGGTACATGTAGGAGTGTTTATGATCAAGGAAGAGATGGTTAAAACAATATTTCAATGTTTGAGACTGGAAAAAGTCATTTTAGGCTTAAACCTTGTGGATAACGATGATGATGACAGGGCCTTTCTCTTTCCAAAAGTCGTATTATAGTCATCCCCCCCTTGATTCCTTTGCAGTTTTTCCAGTCTGGTGTTGGCATATGAATTTCTTCTAAATAAGCCGTTTGACATCAGTCAGTTTATAAGTCCTACTTTATAATGCTATTTTGCTACCATTCAACAATTTGGTTCTTTCTGGCCTTTGTGTTGTTTGCTTTCAATAACCGAATGATTAGGGACATTATCCGCTAAATTAAGCTCCTCTCTTCAAAAAGATTTAAGAATTTCTTTAGAAAGCATTCTTTAAAACAATCAGCTGGTATCTTCTTGAGATAATCTGAGGTAGTTTTAGAGAGAAATCCATTTACTTTCAGGTTGGAATTCTGTTTTAACAGAACCTACATGACAAGTAATACCAGTATTTCCAATGCTGTGAATGTTCTTAGATTCAGCACGGAATTTTTAGGATCGTACATTCGGAAGATCAACATACACCCTAGACAACCATGTTTGTAGCAAAGAACTGACAAATCCTTGGTTCATATATTAAAACAAACTTAGTCTTTCTAATATTTTGACGTCACATCTTTAATATCATATGTTTAATCTGTTGTCAAACTACGGCCCTAATATGTCTACTCAATGGCATTATGATTTGGTTTCTGGCAGTTCAATAAACAAATGATACCTCTAAAAGAATAAAATAAATGTAATTCAGCATCCTAGCATTTAGTTTTTATGCCAGATGTACATATATTGCAAAAATTATAATTTACTTATGACATTTAATTTTTATAATATAGCCTTATTTAACAGGTATAATTTAAATGCTAATGACCAGCATAAATGAAAAGTAATAAAATTGGAATAAAACAAATACATTGCAATGAGGTATTTGACTTATAAAATTCATTATTTGTTATTGCCAAGCAATAACATAAATAGATGGTAACTAGCTATTAATTTATGCCAATTATGAAAATTAATGAAAAATGGTAACCTGCATTACTGTTATCCAGGAAAATCTGCACTGTTATGGAACATGGATAAATATTTTATTTTTTCTGGATGTTAGCTATTTATTATAATGAATTGCAATTTAAACTATCTTGGCACAGTTATAATATATTATAAAATATGTGGTTCAGAAAATCCATCATAAAATTATGCAAGCATAATTTTATTACGTCATTTACTGCACTTCAATCATTCCATAACTTCGTCAACACATACGTTTCATTTAATTAATAGTCCTTCACTTATTACCATTAATTGAGCGTTAAAACTCTTAATGCATATGATTTCATAATGATTAAAGCGCTTTATAAATGATAACAAGAAATGTTATGCTTAATGCTCGAAAATTTATTTGTAGCAGAAGGCCAGAACCATACAGTTACGGAAACTCGTGATTCATAAGATGAAAAAACAATTATCCATTAATACTCAAATACATTTCCTTTTATTGAATGTCTTATGCATAATTATCCATTGCTGAGTCCATACTGCCCTTAGCATTATGATTTTCTAACTAAGCCAATTATATTCGATTAAGTAATTAATTAACCAGCGGCGGGATAACTCTTGATTATTGATTCCCCTTCGTCAATGACAATGCTTGATCAGCTCTTATAGTTGCAAAGTAATTAGCATAAATCTACATGTTATGGTCAGACAATACATACGTATCAAAGACCAACTCATCTTTATTTGAAATTAGATCATTTATTTTTTCATTGGTTCCTACACTGCATTCATCTGCATTTTGGAGTTATAATGAAGTTCTACTCTTCACTCCACGAACGTGTGTAGCAGTACCTTATCCCTTTATGGTATTGCTTCATTTTCTATGGCGAGAAATACGCACGACTTAAACTGATTTCCCTATAATGTCAGCGATGTTTAACACTTTTTACCAACCTTATGTTTTACTCAGCACAGCTTAGAAGTGCGCAATATGTGTGCCATTTAAATGTCTACTGACATATATTGCACACATAATTGTTTAATTCTTAAAATGCATAAATAAAATATTTGATATTTTTATAGAATGTGTATTTGCACGTAAAGTATACTTTGTTTGTGCCATTTTTTATTTCTTTATTTCTTTATTGTAACATTAGCATGGCAGTTTTGGAAGAAGGTGGGCTTAAATTATATAAAGTTTGGAATTAATTCCAAGTTTCTTAATTCTACTGTTCACATATTTTATGGGGACCTCAAAACGTGTATTTTCTGAAAAAATCCGTATAGGCATTTTTAAATGGAATGAAATACTGCCGTAAATGGGACTTCTTAGAAAAATTAGGTAAGGAGATAAAAAGAGTCTCGATGGCGTGGAACCCGATGATTCCATTGGCATGAATGCACTCGACTACTTTCACTACAAGACGGTATTTAATCCTGCAGCCGGAGTAATGGAAAGACGTGAATGAATACCTTCTCTGGCAAGGAAAGGGAAGGTATTTCGCCAGAACGAAACAAAGATTAAGTGAGATATCTGTTTTCTTGGCTGACAGGTGTCTTCGATTTTACCGCGCTCCTGTCAACACTAACTTTGCGGTGCAGCGAGAACTTTCTGCCATTTAATATAACGCCTATTTCCAGGCAGGAATGGACAGCGGTTTTAGCTGCTTCTATTCCCTCGCTTTTTATCTTCCTCCGTTTTTGAAGCTGCGCAATTTCCGGCCAGCAACTAATATCCGGTTTATGACATAAAAGAGACGACGCAAAAAAAGGTGGTTTATTTTTACACCTTACTAGTCTTTTCTTCACACCTTCATTCTCAATTTCTCTTTCCTGTCTGGAATTTTCTGCTGGACTCACCTGCCCAAGTTCTTACAGCAATAAAACAACTCGGATGCCTACCATTTGCCCACTAGCGATCGAATTGTTACCATTCTACACATTCTTTTAATTCCGTTTATGTAAAATCCCCTTAAAGTATTACTTTTACTTTTTGTACTAAGCAGATATATTCTATTCCTCCCAAATTATTGAAGTAGTGAAGTTGCCAGATATATATAACAATATTGATTTGGGGTCCTGTATGAAAAATATGTTTAGAAGACGCTCCGTGTGTACGTTTGTGGACAGCACAACTAACAACGAAAACCTATCATTTAGCTTTCAATTTCTTCCACGATCTTAATGCAGGTTTTCAAGAAAATGTTTCTCAAAAATGACGCTCAATTTCTCAAGAATTAGTCCAAGAAATATTTTAGAAACATAACACAATGTAAGTCCGTAAGTGCTTTTACTGTCCATTAAAAATAAACAAGTTATTTCAATTTATGAGCTTGGGAGCCGCGTAAGGTAGAGGAGCTGGTAAGATAAGCGCCAAAAACCTTGACGTCTTTCTTCATCCACAGGTAACGTACAAGCTATACACGGTGTTCATTTTTATTCTTTATTTCCCGCCATCCGATTGAGCAAGAACGATGACATAGTTGACAGGGGAGTCTATCTTGAAATCATTGTGCCCTCTAGGGAGAAGAAGCGGTAAATTTGGCGGAACAGTAAACAAATTACAGCGCTTTAATGGTGGTTATGCTCGTAACTAATAAACCAGCTTCCCATGGATATGAATACAGAGCACCTTGTCTTCATGGTTCGAAGCTAATTTCGTACCTCCATTAAAATTGGTGCGACATATAAATATAATTTAAACCGCTGCATAGACGGCATTCAGAAACGTCTCTCGGAGCCACGGTACAATGTGGTAAACTCTTGTCTACGACAAGCTTCCAATAATTCTGCATGGTGTTGTTGAGCACTGATACCTCTTGCAACATGAATTTTAATAAATCATTTTTTTTTCGTATTTACTAAACATATTTAAAACACTAAAAATAACAGCCTACAATTAAACTTACTAAAATAACCTATTAAATAAAATTACTGTCTTCAAACTCACAGCTAACAAACATTAGATGCTCTTATTTGTCATTGTTTTCAGCCTACATGATCTACCGCTGAATACAGGCAGTGTTGCCACTAATTTTGAATGACCCCTATATTTCTCGGCAGCACAATATAATCTTAATATAAAACATGTCAATTTTAGTTATCATATTTATCAACTTGTAATAGTCATCAGATTATGCTTTGAGGATGGTTAATACAAAACTATATAAATATTCCCTATGATATCCAAGATCATTGGTCACTGCAATTTTGTAATGACAGAGGGCAGGGATATGTTTTCAAAGGAACTACAGTCCTCTTTGTATGCTTTTCAGGGCAACTAAAGACAGATCACTGAGTATTTAACATTATTGTCTAAAATGATAACATAATGTAACAAGCAATACCCAAAATCTTGGAGATGATCATAATAACATTAATTACTGTTTAATTATACTAATTTGGTTGTGAAATACAATACGACTAAATAGAATCAGGCTGTCTAAGTTGTTTACTATCCCAACATTTCAAAACAAATTTTTGAATCAGTAATTAGATACATTTTTTAGAAAATATATTAAAATATTTTAATATAAAGTGTTACTTAGTGTAGGAATAAAATCTTCAAACGAGCTTCAGTTAAAATAACTTGACACACACAAGCGCGTGCGGTTTTGTTGTTGTTGTTGTTAAGGGTGCTGGTGCAGAGTGGGTATATTTGAGGTGTAGACCTTAAGTTGAAGCATAAAGCTTCCTCCAAAAACGATAAGTGAGTGTAAAGTGGAAATGTGTTTAGTATAGGTATTAGGTACAATTATGAGGGTGGGTCAAAAAGTAATGCCTCCTATTTTATTTTTCCTTAAATAGGTAAGTTATGTGGAAACTTTGAATTTGGTGCAATTCCTCAAACCTTCTTCTGCAATTCCATGGAGTATTAACTTCCTAAGTCAACAGATGGCAGCACTGCATCCTCTTGCAAAATGGCTGACATCAACATTCGTATTAGACAGCGTTCTGCGAATGAATTTTCGACTGCGGAAGGTGAAACGCCAATTTGCATTCACGAAAAGCTAAAAAAATTGTGTATGGTGATGCAGCGGTGGATGTCAGCACAGTTAGACGATGGGTTTGTCGCTGTAAAGAAGCTGAAGGCCAAACACCATTGGCAGATGAAAAGCGAAGCGGCAGGCCGGTGACTGCAGTGACTCCATGTACCATTCAGCGAGTCGATGACATTCGTAGTGATCGCCGGGTAAAAACAGGTGAAATGTGTCGCATTATCTCTCTCAGTAAAGGCAGTGTGATGACGATTATTCAACAACTGGGTTACTCAAAAGTTTGTTCACGTTGGGTACCAAGAATGTTAACCGCCCAAAACAAAGATACAAGGTAAACAATAGCCTCCGAGCACTTGCAGCGCTTCAGTTTGGAGGGAGAGGAGGTTCTGGAAAAAATTGTTACTGGAGACGAAGCATGGGTTCATTCTTTTGAACCTGAATCAAAGAGGCAGTCAATGGAATGGCATCACACAACGTCACCGAAGAAAAAAAATTAAAAGCTATGTGACTGGCAGGGAAAGTTATGGCGACAGTGTTTTGGGATGCAGAGGGTGTACTTATGATTGAATTTTTGGAACAGGGATGGACATTAGATTCTGTTCAATATGTCAGAACTCTCGAAAATCTGAAAGCACGTCTTCGCCGAGTTCGCCAAACAAAAACTATGGCGGATGTTCTTCTTTTGCTTGACAATGCAAGGGCACAAACCAGCCGTTACACCACTGTAGAAATTGGAAATTGGGATGACAACTCTTACTTCACCTCCATAAAGCCCTGACCTGGTACCATCAGACTTCTATCTGTTCGGGCCACTAAAGGAAGCTCATCGTGGGATTCATTCTGAAGGTAAGGAGGCTGTGAAAACATCTCTTGTGTCAATGACTTAGAAAGCAAGACCTTGTGTTTTACCACACTGTAATACATACCCAAGTTTAAAGGTGGACCAAAACTGTGGAAAAGGACGTACATTATATTGAATAGGGACAAATTAATCGTCAATGTTGTAGTTTGCAAGCTATGTAAATTGGTTTTTATTTTCTTGGCAATTAAAAGAGAAAAAAAGATAGGAGGCATTACTTTTTGACACACCCTCGTCGATTCAAGATATTCGAGTTACATTTAGTTCGGTGAGAACGGATAGTTTCACTAAAATTAGTCATTTTATTTCTTATATCAGTATCTGAAACTGATAATATGAAAAGCATGAATGATAATAAAAAGATAAAAATTGTTCCTTAACATTAAAAAATTTGGTGTGTGTAATGACATTTTTCTTGCCATCTTCAATGATGGGCTATCATGAAAGGGAATGTAAAACAGTATAAAGAAGCATTATATTCTGTTATTTTCTACCAGGACTCCCACTCCTGACACCAGTTTGACTTTGTGGGTTCGTGAAATGAAAAGTCCAATTTCACCACTCAAAAATGTTCTTTATTTCCACCGACTTACAGTTAAACACTTGCCAATTACACAAAATTACGTAATGCACACAATTACGATTCACCAGTTCGTCCGTTATCGTTCCGATGCACGTACACGGCGCTACTTCACTAGCACGTCAAACACTAACTGACTGTCTCTCTGAAACCCTTTTTATAGGAATGTCAGTGTTTTTCTAGAAGTCTCTAATCACCGAACGTTCCAGACCACCGGAGAAGGGGAGAGAAACATCGAGGGACCGGTGACACTACCGCAAATCACCCCTCAGTTAGTGACAGGAGACAAATGAGTGGGCGTGGCGTGGCCTCCGGCCCCTTCTCAGCTGTTGTTTGTGGTGCTTCCCGATAACTGGGTGACACTGCTCCCTGCTCAAAGCTGGTCGTCCCGACCAGCACCATCATAGCGGGCTAGACGATCCAGGTGTACCACCAACATCTTCCCTCGGGGAGCCTTCTGGATGCGGTAGACCACGTCGTTAATCCTCTTCACCACCCGGTACGGTCCTTGCCATGGCTGCTGGAGCTTCGGGCACCGTCCCTTGGTCCGGGTAGGACGGTACAACCAGACTAGGTCACCTTGCTGGAACCCTTGGCTGTTGGCTTGCCTGTCATACCTGGTCTTCATGCGGTCGCTCGCCTTCTGGATGTTCTGGCGAGCCATCTCGTGCATGTCGTGGAGATGGTCCACCAAGTTCTCCACATACTCGGTCGCTGGCTGTTTCACTTCCGGAGGGCTTCCAAAAGCCAGGTCACAAGGGAGGCGTAACTCTCGGCCGAACATTAAGCTGGCTGGCGTCATCCCAGTTGTGTCGTGTGTAGATGAGCGGTAGGCCAGCAAGAACAGTGGCACCTTGACGTCCCAGTCTCGCTGATGGCTGGCCACGACCTTCCTCAGGTGTTCCTCTAAGGTCTTGATGTACCTTTCGACCATGCCATCCGACTGGGGATGTAGAGGTGTCGTGCGGGTCTTGTTCACCCCAAGCCTTTGTAGTGCCTCCTTCATTATGTTGGACTCAAAGTTGGTACCCTGGTCACTGTGTAGCTCCCAAATCGACAGAACACTTGCTCCACGAGGCAGTCTGTGATTGTCTTTGCCTCTTGGTTTGGGATGGCATACACCTCCGGCCACTTGGTGAAGTAGTCCACGACCACCATTAGGTACTTGTTGCCTCGGTCGGAAACTGGGAACGGTCCAGCAATGTCAACGGCGATCCGTTCGAATGGGGCTCCGACGTTGTACTGCTGCATGCGACCCCGGCTCCTAGTCTGGGGGCCACGACTCGCCGCGCACACGTGACACTGACGGCACCATCTCTCAGCATCTGCTCGGAGTCTCAGCCAGTAGTATCGCTGCCGAAGTTTGTCGATCGTTCGGTTCGCTCCCAGGTGTCCTCCCGAAGTACCAGCGCGCACTTCCTCCAAGACTTCCGGGACCTTACTCCGGGGAAGTACTAACTGTTCTCTCTGCGTCTTCCCATCGGGTGACTCCCATACCCGGAACAGCACGCCCTCTTTGGTCTTCAACGAGTCCCATTGGGCCCAATACGACTTGTAGGTGGCGCTCCTCGGTGCGATGTCCTCCCAGGTTGGTCTCGTCCCTGCCTCCACTTCCCTCAAGAGTGGCCCCAAGTCTGCGTCCGCCAGCTGCTCCCTCCTCAGGCCTGCGCTATCCCAGCCATCCGCAGGCACTGCCGTGACTACTCGGACTGCTGCGGCACGCTCCTTCTCCTCCACTCTTGTACACTGGCCGCACTCTTCCGGACAGGGTCTTCGGGACATGGCGTCAGCGTTACCGTGGCTCTTCCCTCTACGATGTTCCGAGGTGAAGTAGTACTCCTGTAGCCTCTGGACCCAACGTGCTGTCTGGCCTTCCAGGTTCTTAAAGCTCAATAGCCAGGTTAGGGTGGAATGGTCAGTCCTCAGGTGGAATGGCTGACCGTACAGGTACTTGTGGAAGTGCTCCAATGTCTTTACTACCGCCAGTAACTCCCGTCGGGTGCCGCAGTAGTTCTTCTCTGCCTTGGATAGCGTCTTGCTGAAGTAGGCTATCACCCGCTCATGGCCGTCCTGGGTCTGCGATAGGACACCTCCAATGCAATGGTCGCTGGCGTCGGTGTCCACAATGAAGGTGCCACCCGGTTGTGGGAAACCCAAAATTGGAGCACTGCACAGGGTCTCCTTTAGGAGCTGGAAAGCGTTTTCTGCGTCCTCTGTCCACACATAAGGCCGGTGTTCCTCCGTCAGGCGGGTGAGGGGTTTTGCGATGTTGGAGAACCCCTTTATGAAGCGGCGGTAATAACTGCACAGCCCCAGGAAACTGCGCAACTCTTTCCTATCCTTTGGGCGAGGCCAATCTCTCACAGCCTGTGTCTTCTCCGGGTCTGTGGCCACTCCGGTTGCTGAGACTATGTGGCCCAAGTAGTTAACTTCCTTGCGGAAGAGCTGGCACTTCTTTGCGTTCAGCTTCAAGTTGGTCGCTTGCAGTCTCTGTAGCACCTTACTCAGATTCTCGAGGTGATCTTCAAAAGTTTTACCGACGATGATGATGTCATCCAGGTATAGCAGGCAGGCATCGTAAGTCAGCCCTCTCATCACTGACTCCATGAGGCGCTGGAAGGTAGCTGGTGCGTTGCAGAGGCCAAAGGGGATAACCGTGAACTGCCAGAGCCCTTGGCCCGTCGAGAATGCGGTCTTCTCCTTGTCTCTCGGGTCTAGAGCTACCTGCCAGTAGCCCGACTTCAGGTCCAGGGTCGAGAACCTCTGTGCACCAGCTAGCGTGTCCAGGGTGTCGTCAATTCGGGGTAAGGGAAAGCAGTCCTTCCGGGTGACAGCGTTCAGCTTTCTGTAGTCTACGCAGAAGCGCAGCTCGCCGTTCTTCTTCGTCACCAAGACTACAGGGGAACACCAAGGGCTGTAAGACTCTTCAATCACTCCCCTGGATCTCATGTCCTCCAGCATGTCTCGTACCGCCCCTTGCTTCGCCAGCGGAACGCGCCTATGTGGTTGCCGAATAGGCCGGGCGTCTCCGGTGTCGATGCGGTGAAGCACTTTGTCCGTGCGGCCGTAGTCACTATTGCCTTGGCTTAAGACGCGCTCGTATCGCCCCAGTAATTGTCGAACCTTCTCGAGCTGTTCCGCGGTCAGGTGGTCGGCCGCCCTCTCCAGTAAGCCTTCTAGCCGGGGCCCCAGGTGTTGCTTCGGCGCCGGCTCCTGTGTCTTGTCGATTGCTGTTACGCTCACTACGGGCTCGCACGTTCCCAACTCCGTCCCGGCCTGGACGTCGTGATTGGTGTCCGTTGGATTTAGCAGTCTCACTGGCACCTCCGCTCGGCACGGCAGCAATGCCCTGGCTACACACATTCCCTGTACAGGCGTCTTCTGGTCCAGCATCATGTTCCTGGTTCTCTGGCCCTCCAGTCGCGCCGTCACCACCACCTCGCTCCTCGCGGGAACAACCACCTCTTCGTCCAAGACGACCCTGCAAATTCAAGGCGCTCTTCGGGTTGACGAAGTATAACCTCTTCTCCGTTAAGCCGCAGGACCTTCTTGCCGACGTCGACCGTCGCCTCATGGCTCCTGAGGGCATCCAGTCCCAGGATCACCTCCTCAGCCACCTTCGCGACGAACACCCACAGACGCACGGCACTCCGTCCCAAGTTCAGCTCCAGCAGGGCCTCCTTCTCCACAGGCAAGGTGTCGCCCGATGCCGTGACAAGCTGGTATGGCCGGCTTGGCTTCCTTGTCGGCAAACCCTTCGCCACGTCAGGTCTGATGATGGTCACGGCCGCCCCGGTGTCCACCAGCACGCGGCACGGCTTTCCTCTTATCCAACCGTCCGCGATGAGGCTGTCATCCATACGCCGGCTGACGGCGCGCAGTGTCACTCGAGGGGATGGTGGTGATGGCGCCGACGTGCCCCTCTCCACGACGGCCCTTACTCGTTTTCCGGCTGCTCTTCCTGGTGTGGGCAGTCTCTCTGCAGGTGTCCGGGCTGTCCACACCCCCAACACAGGCCACTAGGTGTTCGCCGGCGTCCCTCAGCTGGTCTTCTGTCTCCGGCGTAGCGGACACTCCTCGTTCTCGACGTCGGGATGGATGTTATTTTGGCCGCCTCCATCCTTAATGCCGCTGTCAGCGCCTCGTGGATGGTTTTATATTCCCCGAGCATTAGGCGCTGACGAATCTCCGTGTCCCGTACCCCGTCGACAAAATTGTAGGCGGCTTCCCGGGATACGAACTCCAATGGCAGGTCAACCAAGGCCTTGCTAGCCAGCTGCTCGATCGCAATGGCGAACTCCTGCAGCGTCTCCCCCGGCTGCTGTGACCTTGCCTTTAGCTGGCTGCGGTATGCTGCGGCTAAGCGGTGGTTCCCGAAGCGATCCTCCAGGGCTTCCCAGATGTCCTTGGGCGCCGCCGTCGTCTGCACCGCGTTTAGGACTTCCGCGGCTCTTCCCTGGAGGCTGGCTATTAACTGTGTGGCCTCCTCCTCCAGTGACCATCCGTTGTGCCTGGCCACTGTGTCGAACTGGCGGCGGAAGACCTCAAACGTTGACGCGCCGTCATACTTGGGAGGTTTGACGCGCGCAGTTGTTGTGTCGCGTCCCGGCGCGTCGGCCTTCAAATCCTTCAGCTTCCTGCCGACGACGTCCTCCACCATGGCGTTCAGGGACTTCGCGCTGCTGTCGGCTTTCCCTTCCAGGTCGTTAACGCGGCTCGCCAGGTCCTCGACGCGCTCGTCCACTTGGCCCATCCGCTTGCCCAGCTCCGTCACGTCATCCCTCACGCCGGCCAACTGTTCTTGAAATTTGGCGGCGAGAGCCTCGTTCGCCACCTTCATTTCCGTGGTCAGTTCGGCCATCTTTGAGGTCATTGTCGTGGCCAAGTTGTTGTTAGCCGTTTCCGTCTTCGCTGTTAATTCGGCCTTCATTTCTTCCATCTTCCCGGTGATGTTGTCGTTGGCCGTCTTCATTTGTTTCAACTCGGCGGTGATGTTGTCGTTGGCCGTCTTCATTTGTTTCAACTCGGCGGTGAGGTTGTTGTTTGCCGCTTCTGTTTTTGCAGCAAGGTTTTCATTTGCCGTCTTCATTTCCGAGGTCAGTTCGGCCTTCATTTCCATCATTTTCTCCAAAATCTTTTCCAATGCCGCGTCCATGGTTGTAATGTTCGGTGATGTTTTCCCGCATCCTGACACCAGTGTGAGAATTCGAGCACGTGCCCTTTCTGTTACTCGCAGGGCACATACCGTCAGTTTGGGAACTTCAAAAGTGCGCTGATCATCAGTTATAGTTCCAACAACCACGGCAATCAAATTAGCACGCTTTGGATCAGCCATCAGTCTAATCACCCTAGCTAAGCATATGGGTGGTCGGTTTATTTTGGACATGAAGAGCCTCTTCAAAATTATCTTGTTGAACTTGGACTTCGTGCGCCGTGTAAGATATCTATAAAGCTTAACAAGAAGCCGCAGGTAGACATCCTGTGATTTTGGCTCGGTCCTACGGACCTTTCGATCCCACTTATGGTTGATGTCTATACCCATGTTGTTAACAGGAACGCTGTGTACGCTGTGTAACGGGAGCGCTGGAACACCCTGTGAACCAGCTGGGAACGGAAGGCAGGGGGAGAACCGCGTTAGCCACACCTCCCCCTCGTTTGTCTTGTAGTGGTGACAGGCAGCGGTTGGGAGGAAAAACATCAGTGTGCCGTCTGTTTCTGTCCACCTGGTTCCAGAAATTACGTAATCTGGAACATTCTCCTGGTCACTAGAAACCGGCGATATTCCTATATAAAGAAGGTTACAGACAGACGGGGTTGGTTTTGGTTGTGTTAGTCAGTCAGTTGGTTAGTGAGTGTGAGCGAGGAGACGGTCGCAGTTCTTGGTGTAAGAGTTAGTCAGTGACGTGTTAATGAACGAGAAGATTGTGCAACGGAAGACTGTACGTAACTGGTATGTGCATCGGAGTTTATGTAATCGCGAGTACAAGTGAAATTGTAACGGACGAACTGGTAAATTGTAATTGTGTGCAGCAAGTAATTCTGTGTAATTGGCAAGAGTTTAAGTGTAAGTCGGTGGAAATAAAGAACATTTTTGAGTGGTGAAATTGGACTTTTCATTTCACGAACCCACAAAGTCACAATACCGCTTGAAAATAAATGTCATAATTAGAAGGTATCCGCAAAATTCAATTTGATAACAAGATGTCATAAAGGGATTGGACATTCCAAGTTTTGCGGACCATCATCACAACCACACAATAATGGCTCACAGCGTGTTGTACTACCGCATCAATTGTTTATGGGAAATGCATCACAAAGCCTGTTATTTGTAGGTATTCACTAAATTAATCCAGTAAATTCCTGACTTAATTTGTGTTTTGCCAGTGTACAAAAACAACAGTTTTCATCTAGATTTTATTTATCTTGGAACTCCAAAAATTCATATTCATTTTTGCTAAATCCAGGTGTTTCAATTCTTCGCTATTTTGAATTTCACTTTGAGTATTCAGATATGAATAATTTTATTATCTTCAGCAAGTACATTAGTAATGTAGAACAGTACTCATTTCACCTGAAATTTAATTTCAGGTCTCATCGGATATACCTAATTATTTTATTAGTTACTAAAAACTAGCATTTTTGGGGAAAATCTAGATGTGTGTGCGTGTGTTGTGTGCGTGTTTGTGAGTCCTTCCCTCTATCTGAACAGTATAACCACAAATTTAAAAGCAGGATAGATATCAAAAATTTTATTTAAATTAAGCAACATGAACCTTATGATCTTCACCCGTATTAAACCTTCTGTAGAAAATATTTTTATTTAGATTTTAAACAAATAGTTAACGATTTTGATTAAAACACTATTTCCTATTTGCATAACTAATAAAATGTGCATCTTGAATTTTCTGCGAGTAACGTTTAAAGAATGTATTCAGAATGTATATTTGTAGGACGAATAACTGTTTAACCAGTAGAAACACCCAAAGCCAAGTAAACAAAACATAGCTTTCTGTGGTAAAATGTATTTACTTTATTGTATTATCAGCTGTGATGCAATTTATGTTTTGCTTGGACGCTTTAATATGGCTCCGTTCCTTTTCTTTCACGCCTTTCATTTTTCTGAATATTTCACCGTTTATTCTCATAATCGTATTATCAATTTATCAAATAATTCGTACTATAGCGCGGCCGTCATTAGTTTATATGTGAGTTCTATTGACACATTTAAATTGGTATATTATGCTTACTTTAGCTCTATTATGGAATACGAATATTATTTTGGGGTAACTCAGTAGAAAGTAAAAAATATTTTTTATGCAAAAGATGGTTATAAGAATCATTACTAACACCCACAACAGATGCTCCTGTAAAGATCTTTTTAGAAGATTGAAGATATTAACGCTTCCTTGCATGTATATATGCTTGATCCTAAAATTCTTTATATACAATCGTACCTTATTTGCAACAGATAATGTATTTCACAGAATAAACACCAGACAAAAGTGTAATATCCATTATCCCAGTGTTAAACTTTGTTGCTTCCAGAAAGGTGTGTATTATGAAACTATCAAAATATTTGGCGCACTTCCTAATGTTCTTAAAGAAAAAATTGATAATTTCGGTGCTTTTAAAAATGCTGTTAGGGAGTACCTTTGCTCAAAATCATTTTATTCTGTACAAGATGATCTGAATGACAAATTATCCTGATAATGCTTCTGTAGCTCTGTAAGTAGTATCTAACTGTTCCAATGACAAATAATTACCAATAAAAATTTGATGCATGTTGAAAGTTTATTTTTAATGTATATGTATTTAATAAATAACAAGAATGGTATCCATTGCAAAAAGGTTGAGACGTACTGACATAAGCCAAGTGAAAGCTGAATTAAAAAGTGTTAGATTTTGTATCATATATAATTATCCCTGCTTTGTTTTCCATATTGTTGTTCATATTGCCTGTATACTATAATATGTGTCTTATGTTAACTTTTGTACACACACACACGCACGCACGCACGCACGCACGCAGGCAGGCAGGCAGGCAGACAGACAGACAGACACACAGACACACAGACACACAGACAGACACACAGACACACAGACACACAGACACACAGACACACACACAGACACACAGACACACAGACACAGACACACAGACACACAGACACAGACACACAGACACAGACACAGACACAGACACACACACACACACACACACACACACACACACACACACACACACACTATTAAACTTTATACCTCTGGACATGTTCAATGTTCAAAGACTTCTCTGGCTACAAGTGAACCTACTGTACTCAAATCAGTCTAATCTAATCTACGGCAATGTAAACAAGAGCACGTGAACATGTGCCACATCATTGAATGATTAGCCTTTTATCTCTCTGCGGATAGAAAATATAGTTCGCATATCATTTTCAAAGAATTTAAATCTAATCAAAATATATGTATATAAGCAACTTCATATTATTACAAATCAATACTCAAACAGTAATTTATGAGTATTTTGTTTGATATATGAATGTGAAATTTGCACATATTAATCAGAGTACAGGCTGCGCTTGCGCAGTTTAAAATCAGAAGGAAGTGGGAGATCAGTTACTGTAAACAGTTATAAAAAATGGCTGCTTCCCTGCAAT
>CM060953.1:126308876-126481376 GCA_030765055.1 Mantis religiosa | reverse complement strand
AGGGGGCTGAATGTAAATGAGATCGTGCAACAGAGAGACGGGATTGAAGGTCCACGATGACACTGCCGAGATCATAACGTGAAATACAAACATCTTATACGGATCACTGCAACATTAATTTCCACTGCGATAGTATAACCTTAGGTCTTACCTACGTGCAAAGAAAACAGAAACCACAAGCAATGAAATAGCGACTGGTTCTTAAAGATTTTACTATTACCTAATGCCCTTAATGCTCCCATATTGCCCTAGATCCTACAAAAAATTAGCAATTATTTCTGTTAATGTTCATCTCGATTAAGTGGATGGAGGTTTAATTTGATAGTAACATCCTTGGTTTGTATAAAAGTGCAAAATATCATGTGAGTGAAGCACATTGGAATTTCTTTCTTCTCCTATTATCACCCCCACAAGCTCATTAGTTTTCTCGTAGACTGTTTTCAACTTCAAGGGCAATACTGGAAATGCTTCTTACCATTTTGTATTTACAATCTGATTGGCTGGAAGGCATTGTTTTGTGCGACTCTTTCCTTTACTGAACGTCTAACAAACTAACATAAAATTGGTTAAATGTATTAATAACACTGATGTGCACGATTCTGAAGTTTCCCCGAAAATATGTCTACTTTACTAAATTTTATGTGCTGATTCCCAAACTGTAATCAGTTTGGGAAATTAATTGTTCTTTCACACTAGCTGTGTGTAGGACGCACTATGAAAGGGTAGAGTCAGACTGAAACATGGCATTAAAGCACGAGTCAGTTGGAGAATTTAATGTCATATCGGCACTTTGGCCGTTGTAGCTCAATGGTTTTGAGCGGCTGGATGGAGACTAGAAGATCCGTGGTTCACATTTCGACTATGGCATTGAATTTTTTAGTTTACCCTTTCATAGTGCGTCCTACACCGGCTAGTGTGAATGAACAATTAATTTCCATTAATTGTACCTAATAGTGGGGAATTTGTAATAGTAAGAGGTATAAAAATAAAATTGCAATTGATATAACTAAAGCAATAGCTCCTCCTAATTTAGTAAATGAAAACCTTAACTTTAAGTTTAACCTGATAATAACTTTCTAGGTACACCTTCCGATACAACTATAAAGTCCGGGCCTTAAAGTACTTACAGCATAGTAAGTCGCCATTAAGGTAGATGTCTCATGTGGTTATGAGAACTCCTAGTGGTTTACCGGGAAAAACACGAGTCATTTGGAGAATATAATGTCATATCGGCACGTTGGCCATAGTAGCCCAATGGTTTGGAGGGGCTGGACGGAGACCAGAAGATCCGTGGTTCAAATCCCGGCTATGACATTGAATTTTTCAGTCTGGCTCTACCCTTTCATGTAATCAGTTCTTTTCCCCCTTACACGTACCAGTTCTTTTTACAATTTCAGTTACACCTAAAATGTTTTAATGCAGCCTGAGCATAAATATTGTCTGGAACTAAGTAATACTAATAATTTATTTGTTAAAATTATGTTTGACAACAATGACACCAATGTAACAGACAACAATACTAAAATTAGTCTGAAGGCTGTAGTGTTGTATAATAGACATGTAGGTATGCTTCAGTTCCAGTAACCCATTCACTGCACTACAGGAAAGCACATCATAACCTAAAATTACTTCTAGAAAAAGTCAAATGTGCAGAACATAAGTGGCTGGTCTGTTGGGATTTAAAAGATATGACCACGCTACTAGTCAGAAATCAGTCTATACTACAATGCCATGTTTTATTTATAATGGGATAGTAGAATCCGATCCAGGATTGAAGAAGAAGACAGTCTCGTCCCAGAAATGAAACATATTATTAATGATTGACTTGTGGATCCAAAAAATGATCTCTTACCACCTTTATACATAAAATTAGGCTTAACGAAGCAGTTTGTTATGGCTTTAAATAAGAATCACAAATGCTACAAATAAATTTGCAAGCAGTTGCCTCAAATATCTCATGCAAAATTAAGGAGAATATTTGTTGGGCCACAAATAGGAGTTTCTGATCCTTATTTGAAGAAACGATGACAAAGAATGAAAACCAGACCTGAATATGTTTTAATAATGTCATCGAAAACATTCTGTGAAATTACTGGGATCCAAATTACAAAAATACTGTAGAAGATATGCTTGAGAATTTTCGGAAGCTAGGTTGTAATATGAGTGTAAAGTATGTTTCCTGCAATCTCGTTCGGAATTTTTTTTCCCAGAAAATCTTGGTTGTGTCAGTGAGAAGCAGTTTGAACGATTTTACAAGGAAACAAAGGAAATGGAAGCGGGTGCATTTCAAGAGGAAATGTTAAAAAAAAAAAAAAAAAAAAAAAAAAAAAGGATTGTGTAATGTTCAGATGTATGAGATTATTCATAACAAATGTGAAATATTAGTTTATTATGAAGAGTTTAATGATGACAACTGTGGATTTATTGACTTTTATTCGGCACGCCTCGGTAGCGTGGTGATAGCTTGTCTGCCTCATGTTTAAGAGGTTCCGAGTTCGAAACTCGGTTGGGGCGAGTTAACTGCAGAAGTTTCTCTGGGGTTCCCTTATCCTGATGTGCGAATGTTGGGTAACTCACAGCTCCATGGACCCCGGACTCATTCGTGCATCATTTCACCAATTTCATCCATCGTCCGATATGACTAAGCGTTGGAGGAGGTAAATTTTAAAAAAGTACTTTTATAAAACATTAATTCGATAGAGAGTAGGATAAAAATTAATATTTTACTATTTCTTCTGTACTAGAGGATTGTACGTGATGGAGAAAAACTAAGTTCATATTCTGATTAAACTTACTCAAATTAGGGATAATTATCTTAAAATAAAAACCCAAGGCAAAATGTAAACAGTAACAATAATAATAACGGTAATGGTGACGGTGACGGTGACGGTGACGATGACGACGATGACGATTATGTCAAGCAATTCCCAACTCTAACCGTGGTCGTGGTGAGTCTGATATTTGATCCTGTGCTTTCTATAAAGAGTTTGGCCTAAATGTGCGGGATTAAGGGTCCTATGGTTATCTTCATTTTGCTAATCACTGAGGGTCTACGCAGTAGTTTAATGGCGCTATGTGATGGCGGTAGTATGTGGTGTTTAGCGAAATCAAAGGCGAGTCGCCCAGTTTCCGTAAGTAAACGTCTTCCGCATTTTTCCGGGCGGTGTATAAGTTGCTACTGTATCTATCCGCTTTTGGTGACAGTGCCGGTTGCGGCCTTTGTTGTAGCGGCCGTTTGTGGGTTCGTTGAGAGGTTCAATAGGCTTATGGGACAAAGTTTGTGGGAGTGGGCAGGTTTCTACCTCATGATTTCGAGCATGACAACGGTGTCACCCATCCTTTCGTGACCAAGCCCAATGCCGCTTAACCTGATGAAATTTGCGTGAAGGGAGGAATGGCATATGATACATACCAAGGGCATCCTTGGATAAGCGATAGCTCCTTCGTATCAGGGGAAGCCATAGCCGTACTGACCGAGGGTGTTAAATGTTAAATCAGCTGATTGTGGTGTGGGGTCAATTTTGCACAATGCCCTCAACGTAAGGTATGCCAGACTGGGTGTGTAGGATATGTGAAGGAAACTACGCTTGGTATCGTAGAGCTTCCTCAGTGCCCTGTTCGGGACGGCCTGCATTCCTCGGGTGGTATAACTGAGCTCCAGATCTCGCATCTGTATATTATCAGAGGCGAGATGATCGCGCAACACAGGTATAGTGTTTACCCTATAGTGTTTATAGGGTTTAAGTTGAAGGGACACGGTAGTGCGGATAATGAGAGCGACCTGTCGGAGGTCGAGCTTTGCACTGACATCGTAGTCAAGGTGAGGCGTGATCCAATTTGATTCTCAGGACTTGCTAGAGCAAAATTAAGGGATTCTCCTCCACCGCAACTTCAGGGAGCGATTGGTATGTATAGTTTGCCTCTCTGCAGCAGGCCAATCTACGCATAGGCTGCAGTTTTCTTCATTCTGGGCAAATAAATATCTATCTTATTATCTGAGGGCAGGAGCAAAGATTTAGACAACATTAAGAACCCGCCTTTCACTCTTTTTGCGACGCAGCTTAACTTATTTTCATGGATGACCTTATATTGCAACATTTTAATTCTTATTATTGCTAGATTTAAGTTTATTGTATGCTCCAAGCTGCTAACGAAGCTTGGAAAGGTTTGAAATGGGATTATTACAAACATTGAACAACACTTTTCGGAGTAATTTAAATGTGTCATATATTTGAAAACTTTTCAACTTTAAAAATTGATTTTTTATTAATGTTATCACTTTCGTAATCAGTAAACATTTTTATGTTTACATTATATTACATTCTTATCTGGTGTAGAAATGGAGGTTACTTGCAACATTGCATTCGCCAGAAAGAAACTCGGCTAGTCACTAAAGCAGTCAACTGAAGTGTTGTTGTACCTTGAATACAGAAAGTATATAATTTTGCTTGAAGTACTCTTGTATAATTTTATATAATATTGTTGGATCAATAGTAATGCCTGTTTTGCTTTGCGTTCATCATTTTAAATAACATATCTTCTTATTTTATTATATGTTGAAAGAATTACGATAACATTAATCGAATACAATTATTTTTGGCATGCGCTAAGAAAAAGTGAAATATATATTTGTTGGAAATATGGCTGCCTAGAAGAGTTTCTCTAAATACCCGTGAAATTCACTCTAAATTTCTTACCCGGTACCCATTCCCGTCTTAAATAAATAAACAAAAAAACTAAAAAAAAAACCATGAAAAAAAAAATAAATAAAAAAATAAAAAAAATAATATCGAATAAAAAGAAAAAAAAGGGAAAACGAAATAAAAAAAAATGAGCAGTCTGAAAGCGTTTCGTTAAAGCATGTCTGTGTTAGATGTTCACTACTGAATCGCTCTAGTTCGAGATTATAGCAGATTGAACATTCACATCCAATATAAGTTGATAACATCGTATGTAACCGTCTCTCAACAGAACAGAATTTTCTGGCATGGCATTTGAGATGGCGCGTCGTCAGTGTAAATTGCATTCATACATACCTATCTAAATCTCAACATCTGCATAAAGCGGGAATCCCTTATTCACCAATCCGCAGCATGAGTTAATCAGCTCATGTATCGTTTAATTAAATTAGTTTTGTGTGGTCGTCGTACGTACAACCTAGATGCACTTCAATGTTGTTTTGCTTCATCTCATCTCGCATCCGACGTGTAAAAGCACTGTTATGCATTATACTTGTATGCAGAACTTCCTTTAATTGGGTGCGGTATCCAGTTGAAAATCTTTCTACCCGTAGTTAAAGATATTTACTAATTAGAGCATGGAAACTTGTAATAGCCACTGGAGAACGAAACTAATTTTAAGGTGAAACAAATTCCGTTCAAGAAAATTACTGTTGTTGCATCAGATGCATGTCCGTATAAATATCTAAGCAATATATGAGGGGAAATAGATGTTCCGATAAAGCTGCTTTACCTGTGGAGGGCTATCTAGAGAATTTGCAAAATAAACGCCAAGGAATTTTCTTATAATATAATTATATAAAACGATACTCTGCTGGTGGTTATCTAATGTTGTTCACTGCTTAGTTATAGTAAGTAGAAAAACTATGAAAGCGTAGAGCCAGACTGAACAATTTAATGACATAGCCGGGATTTGAACCATGGATCTTCTGGTCTCCATCCAGCCGCTCTAAACCATGGAACTACCATGGCCAACGTGTTTTCGCCGATAAACCACTAGGAGTTCTCATAAACTCATGAGACAGCTACCTTAATGGCGACTTACTATGCTGTAAGATAGCCGGAAGATCCGTGGTTTAAATCCCGACTATGGCATTCGATTTTTCAGTCTGGTTCTACCCTTACATAGTGCGTCCTACACACGGCTAGTGTGAAAGAACAATTGATTTCCATTAAGTAGAAACCTGTGTCTTTCTTTCCAAAAATATGATATCGGGATTTCACAGGAATGTGGCCTCCTAAATTATACAAAACCTTGCTCTGTGTGGGGTCTCTCGGACTGCATTAAACGGCGACTCAAGAACGAAGTAGTGTGTAAGCATCAAATTTCATATTGAAGTTCATATATTCTAAAGATGTGATTCAAGATTTGAAAAGCCTGCCTGGTAGCGTAGATGCTAGTGTGTCTGCCTCAAGTTCAAGAGGTCTCGAGTTCAAATCTCGGTCAGGGTGAGTTACCTGAATAAGGTTTATCCAGGGATTTCCCATATCCTGAGACGAAGGTCAGGTAACTCTAAGCTCCATGGACCCCGGATTCATTTGAGCATCAAGTCACCCAGTTTATTCATCGTCCGATATGACTTAACGTTGGAAAACGTAAATTACACACAAAAAAGAACGGGGGTGGGGTTCGAAAATCGTCACCTCAACTTTCTTTTGGAGTCAAGAAATAAACGAATTTATCTACTTCGTTTATGAGAAAAGCTTTGTATAATTTTGAATATATAACCCATAAGAAATAGAGTAAAGGTACAAATCCTTTTAAAGCATAAATTTACTTTATAGTAATAACCTTTATATTAAATCAGGCATTTTAAGATGTCCGTTAATCATTAACTTCTTTGCTGCAAGACAAATATCTGTATGTGTAGCTATAATTCAATACAATATTTACTTTCGCAATTCTATTAGTTTAAAATTACATATAGCTTAAGATATGCGTTATTTTCTTGTACTATAAACCACTAGTGAAATGCAAGGGATTCATTTTGGAAACATTCCAAACTCGCTGGACAAAAACAAAACAAAAAAGAATGCTAATGCAAGTTTCTGCAAGTGATATTGCAAAGCATTAGGTGGAAAAGAAATATTGTCCTTTCGCAATGAGTTTCTCTGTTTCGGTCTTTCTTTCCTCGGTTTGCAGTTCTCTGATTTTTCTTTATTATTGTTTTTTTTCCTTCTAAAATAAACAAGAAAGTTTTGGCCAAAGACCAAAATTTAGTAATATCTAACACTTGTCTGAACATATGTGTCGAGAAAATATTGATAGAATTAGTTATTTGTACTTCTTTCTAAGAGCTTAAAACACAGAAAAAAATAAGATTAAGATTAAATTTAGATTAAGATTAGATTTTACTGTGTCCATTCCAAAATTTTACAATTTAACACTTTTGGCTACATTTATGTTTCTCTACCTTGTTTCTACCTTGGCTTGCATGAAACCCTGGTCTTTTGCTCTGCCAGATAGCTCTTAACCTCCATGCCTACTTGTTACTTAAATAGTCCCATTCTTCCCCCACATCTTACTTTCTTATATTCTTTACATTTCTGGCCCAGTTTTCTTTTACGTTCTGCAAGAACTCGCCAATACTTCTTACCCTCTTTACCTCCCTGCCCGTTAACATTATATAGATCCTATCCTCTTCTCTACTGTCTCCCATTTTTCCTCCCAAACCTTTTTTCTCCTCCTCACATTCTGTTACATAGTGTTCTATGCTTTCTTTTCCCCCTCACAATTAAAAAATTCCCTTTTACCTACCTCTTATCCTTCTTAGAAATATTGTTCCTGTTCTCATCCAAGCTAACCCTTCTCTCTTGCCTATTGCGGTAATCTCGTCCCCAATTTCTTTTTATTTGCTTGTAAAATGTTAATAATTTCATATTTTTCTAGACTTCCCCATAAGGCCTGTCTTTCTATAACTTCTATTCTGCATTTTACCAATTTACCCAAATCGCTTGTATTCCTTTCTTCTAATCTCCTTATATCTCCCATCCCTAATTTTCCCATAATTCCTCCTATCTATGCCCACCACTACTTGAGTTCACTAATCTTTTTTACTGTCTCATGCATAATTTCATAATTTCCCCTTTTTCTTTGGCCATTCACCTATACCAAAAGTTTATTGTTCTTTCCATTATTATTCCATTTCTTTTTATCCTTCATAATTCTACTAAAGCTACTTCTCCAGGTGCTGATCTTACTAAGCCTAGTAGCTCTTTACAAAACCTTCTGTAGTTTTGGTCCACCTTTTTGTTTACCTCTGTGTGCCCCCCCCCCTTTAAGATCTCCACTGCATACAACATTTTGGATTCAACTAGTGCTTCATACAGTTTACAACTATAAGAAGCGAGTAAAGATAGCGTAATTACTTAGAAATAAATGTTTTGGCATGATAAAAAATCAACGTTAACATGAATGTATAGGTAAAACAAAAGAGCTCAAATAAAAGTAACGACAGAAAACCAAATGAAAGTTTAATTAGTTGTAGAATAAAGAGAATGGAATCCCGACTCTGAAATTGACAAATGAAAATCATTATTTTCAAGAGAATTACTCCAGCGGTGGAAAATTTTCAAACTGTAAATTGGATTTACACTTCCTTTTTATTTTTCGATGCTGTAAATGGCAATCTGTTGGGCACTGTACATTCGGACATGTATATGATTTGGTATTATTCTGTGTCTGACAATTAAATAAAGGAAAATATGGCACCCTTTGTTCCATTTATCTGGACAGAAATGTTAACACACATCCAATACTTCAACCTTGGTTTTACTTTTTGTTATTCGTCTGCCAGAAGCAAACACAATAGTTTTTCATTTTATTTTATCGTGTTATGCTTATATGCTACAAGGTTAATGAACACGATATGGGAATTTGCTGATTACACTCTTCATCCACTTTGTTGTTGTTTTGGTCCCCATCGCGATTTAGTAATTCAAAGTAATTTGTTTCTGCCAGCGCCACACTTGCAGCGTTGGGTAATCATCAGTCGCTCTCATTTCAAAGTGGAAATGTCACCGCGCAAAAGTCGCTAATGTGCGTGATATTAAAGGCGAAAACAATTTTAGAAACTCTGTCGCAGTTAATCGCATCAAGTTGGTCACACATGCAGTCATTAATCAGAAAGCAACATTTTCATATATTTCATGCCTCTCTCCTTTTCCCGTAATCGTGTGTAATTTTTGCACACAGAAATGGATTCAAAATTTACGACATTGGATAATACCTAGGTCAATGGATCTAAATGGATGTACCGCGGAACACTGCAGTGCCGCGATATTCCCGAGGTATTTGTCGCATCGCTGATAGTAGTTAAAATATAATGGCTTAAGTTGCGTTTCTGAGGTGAAAGTATATTCATTTGATTTGCACAGTCTGGTCAACAATATTAATGAAAGAATGGATACCAGACAGCAGTCAGTGGATAAATACACTTAACTGGGGCTGCCAAATATAACCGAAGACAAGCTGGGGAGGTAGACACTGCATTTGGCGGTAAGGGCAAGATTATGCAATAAAATCGAGCATCAATAGACTATTTAGTGCGATTACTACAGCGAAGGTGTTTAATGATGGACTGAGGAAAATACCTGAAAGAAGAAAGTGGTAGGTCTGTTGAGTAATTTCCTGAGAAAGTGTTGGATCTCCGTTAATTCGTGCCGATACGGGAGGCCGAGGTACTTAGGACTCGTGAACAAGAATCTGAGGTGTTATATCAGAACTACTCGATTGAGGCTTTTCCATGGTTTTCCTCATTGTTCCTCAAAGAATCTTAAATATTAAAATTGCAATGTTTTAACCATACTAAGTGATGCAACTGCTATTTCAATGAGTTTGTGTGCTCTAATTCAGAATTGAAACCATTATATAAGTTACGTGATCACTTTAGTTTTAATAGTTGAACCCTACAAAATAAGTAAATGAATGAATGAATGAATGAAGGAAGGAAGGAAGGAAGGAAGGAAGGAATTAATAGAGGAATTAATGAATGGAAGAATGAAGGAATGAATGAACGAATGAATAAATAAGTAAATGGATAAATGGGATTAAATAGGATGTACTATAAGAGTTTTGGATATTCATGTGTTTCCATTTGATGATAAATTCCGTAGAAAATATTGTCAAATTTAGTAATGGAAATTAAGTTTTCATTCTCATTGTCCGTATGTAGGCTAAATTGTGGAAACGTACGAGTCAGTTGGAGAATTTAATGTCATATCGGCACGTTGGCCATAGTAGCTCAATTGTTAGAGCGGCTGGAGGGAGACCAGAAGATCCGTGGTTCAAATCCAGGATATGGTATTGAATTTTTCAGTCTGACTCTACGTTTTCACAAATTTAGTGACGTATTACATTGTGAATTACCCTTGACGTCCACTTTTTGTCGTGGCAGAACCTGGTGGTCCAATAAAAATTGCAATCTAATGGCGATGGTGCTGGGAGGCTGTTTAAAATACTTTCCATTAAATCACGGCCACACCAGATTATTAAATAATCTTTTATTTAAATAGTATTATTGGATAAGAACTGCGAATTCATGTTCTATGAGCTATGTTTATATCACCGTTGCCAAATTTAACAAAGGTAACAAAAACATTACTATTATACTCATTCCTGTTATTCATTATTTCATTTGTTTCGACATTAGAAAATGTATTACATGTATTATTATTCAAAATTATTCTTAGTAACATTTCTAAAAAGAAATTAAGTACTTAAAATTATGCGTTGAAAATATTTTTCGAACTTTCCTTCTTATTACGGTGGATCGATTCGAATAATGAATGTCCTAAGTCTGTGGAACGAATAGGTAAATATTTTGGGGTAAAACTAAATAACTTGCGATTTGAAAAAACAAAAACAAAAGAAAGGTGTTGCTGTTATTAGCAGTGATCGCAATCAGCGCATGCATCCAATGAAAGCTTACATTTACTGCAGCGGCAGACATTTTGCCAGGCAGCTGATCGCTGAGATTAAATCAACCCTGCATCCTAAACTTCTGTTATTTGATCCTTAAGAATAGATACTGCATGGAAGAATTTGCGCTAAATGTGCAATATCAAGATTACAATGACCCGTTGTGAAACAATGAAACGCACAGGGAGCAACTGCGGAAAGTGAAGCTTTCCTCATATTTTCGTTTTTTAATTTCCTTTAATTTGAGAAAAAAAAACGTTGGGACTGAACCAAAGTTAAAATGTGTTCTCCAATCTCTATATGATGAGATGTAAAAGCTGTGTGATATTTACGCTGATCACGCGATGTGATATTGTAAAGTGTCGCTTGCAGATGGTAATCACGTTTGGTTAGTTGACAACTCCTCTATGTGCTGGCTCCATTAGCAGTCGACATTAATGAGAAGCGCTGACTGAGCTAAAGGGAATCGATACCGTTGTAGCAAGAATGATTGACGACTCCCGATAGCTCCTCTAGAGCACACTCTGCAATTTGTAGATGGTCACCATTTCGTCATTTCTGGTCCATAGGTCTCGCTGAAAGGCGAAAGCGAGTATTGATTCAAGGTTATTCCTCCGTCTCATTTGACTAAGGACAGATGATAGTGATTCAATCTAGCAGCGCAGAACTAATCATTTGAAGAAAACCTATCGTTACACATCAGGTGAAACAACAAAGAAAAGTGATTGGTTTTATGCTCTTATGTATGCTGGTAGGTACTTCGAATCTGAGTCACAATACCAACATAATATGTGTTTATACAACAGCTATTAGCCTTTACAAACGCTTATTGCAACCGTTAAGATACATTTGATACCCGTATCATTTTGCTGATACTTTATTAATAAAGGGCTATAAATTCTAGAAACCAAATAGGAAATGCAATAACAACTCAGTAAACGGAAAAATAGCCGATTTCTTAATACTCTGTTTATTGTTACAACGTATAACACACTTTAAAGATCTTTTTATTTTTTTCCTCTCGTAAATCGCAAATTTAAATATTTTTTGTTAAGGATGACTGTATTAGTAGTATTTTGTTGTACATTCAAAATGAACTCATTATTTGTTATCTTTATCTTGCAGGAAATGTTGCCAATAAAATATTTGCACCAAATATTCTCTCATTCATATACGATCGCGCGCACATTTACAAATTCTATCATAGGCACTTTCAAACTCTGGTGAGGATAGGGAATAATCTGCGTACATTTATGTTGTAATTTTTTGCACTTACGTTGAGTATAAAGATGTGTATACTATTGAAATAATATACAAGAATAATCTTTCAAACTTAAGTTTCAACTATAAAATACAACTAACTTTGTAATTCTACATCCGCATTCTTGGAAAACAAACTGAATTCCAACTTATTAGTTGGGGACCAGGCTATTGTCAGAGAACAGATATCATTACAGTTATGAATTCGTGTCCAAAATTAGCGAGGAGACATGCTGGTTTTTTAACTTGTGATAATGCGTGCAGGCCTCACCGTGGTCGAGCGGTTAGATCGCTTGGCTCTGGGTTCGATTCCAGGCGATCGCAAAGCGAGGTTTGTAGTGGACAACACCCTCTGGGGCGGGTTTTCTCTGGGCCCTGCGGTTTCCCTCACCAGCATTCCACCATCTCTCTTATCTCGCCCTTATTTGGTCATCCACTTGTCTCACTCATCGGGCTGATCGCCCACTGATCCAGAGATTCCGTTCCTCAAACGGCTTAAGGGTTAAGAAGAAACAAAAATCCCTGGATACCACGTGGGCCAATTAAAGAAGAAGATGAGTGCGCATATATTACGGTTCCTCTTGTTCTTTTAAAAGACCGTGAAACACTCACTTGTAGAAGTAGATGGTATAGATCTATACCATCTAGTTCAGAAAGTGTGTTCTTATTTTCTTTTGCAACTGCTAAAACAAAACATGGAATAACGCTGATATAATACGAGGTACGTGAAGAGAGTAAATCCTGATTGGTAATAAAATTAAACTGTGTACGGATACAAACAAAATTATTTATTGCACAAAATTCTACAACTCTTAAACTACGTTTCCACATAACTGCCGAAATTTTGCAGGCATTTGTCATAGCGAGGCACAAGTTTTTGTATACCTTCTTCATAGAAGTTTGCCGCCTGTGTCTTGAACCAGTTGCAAACATTTTCTTTCAGCTCTTCGTCATTGTTGAAGTGTTGACCGTCAAGGAAAAAACTGAGATGCAAAAACAGATGAAAGTCGCTAAGAGCGAGGTCAGTGCTGTACGTGAGGTGGTCAAACACGTCCCAGCCAAATCCCTGTAGGATGTTTTTCGTCGCATTTGCAGTGTGTGGTCGTGCATTGTCGTGAAGAAACACAACACCTTTTGACAGAATTCTTCGGAGTTTATTCTGTATTGTGCGGCGCAATTTCCTAGTGTCTCGCAATAAACATCTGCTTTCATTGTTTGACCACGCGGTAAGAAATCAATGAGTAAGATGCCCTTCCTGCCCCTCTATGCACATCATTTTTCGAGGTGTCAGCATCTTTTTCGGCTTAACCTTTTCTGCTGATGAGGTGTGCCTCCATTCCACTGATAGACGCTTACTTTCAGGGATGTCGTAAGAAACCGAAGTTTCATCTCCTGTGACTATCTGTGTCAGAAATTCTTCGCCGCCTTCATCATAACGGGTCAAAACTGAAATGCACTACCCATCACTTTTGTTTTGAGTTGCTCAGTAAGAATCTTTGCCACCCAACGTGAGCAAAGTTTACGACATTTCAGTTTTTCGGTAGCTATTTCATGAACTAGTGATCGTGCGATTTGGGGAAATTCCATAGCGAGAGCACTAATTGTAGACTTGCGGTTTTCCTGGATCTCGTCATCAATCGCGTGAACCAGTTCTTCTGTAACCACTTCGCTCTTCATCGTACAGTTCACTACGTCCTTCATTGAACTGTCGGACCCAAATTCTCACCATTGTATCACGCCTCGCATTTTGTCCGTAAACATCGCAAATTTGCCCATAAATGTCAACTGGTTTCACTTTCATAGCATTCAGAAAACGAATCACAGATCTGATTTCACAAGCGGCGGGATTTTCAATCAACACCGACATTGTTAATAATTACAACAAAGCGGACGTGGCTGACAGCGATCTCACAATGGCGCACATTTCTTCTCCTTGATACAGAGCGTCTACCGCGCATGTGCAGAACTGCAATCGCAGCGCTGCAGTGGAGATATATTGAAGCAGAACTTACTTTCTGGACGCCCCTTGTATAATAAATAACTTATTGTTTACATATTTGATCTGGTTTTGCCTGTACGACAATTTATATATTCATTTTATATATCGGCGCATTAAGGTTAATAAATAAATATCAATTTTCAGTTGTCTTCATGAAAATATTTAGTAGTTTCTTTTTCGAACACTTAGGGTAGTAAAAGATTGGGACCTCACTGCTACCATCTTGCAGCCAGCGTCGCGTTGAAATCCAAAATGAATCTTTACATACCGCATGTCTGCTTTTCATTAAAGTTTTTGTCACATAGCATAAAATGTTCCCTTCGCTTTAACATGTCACTGGACATTGTCACGCATTTTCCGTCTCATGCAACTGTCATTTTATGTAATGATTAATTAATATGCAGTACGCTGAATTTTATAACGTGTTGAATGAATGAGCAACTAAAACGCATCGTATTAAGAATGCAAGAACTGCAGTAAGTTAAAGCGATCCTGCTGTAAACAAATGGAAGGATGGAAACAGAGACAGACATACTTAGCAGAACATTTTTAGATTTGTGATGGTTGAAAGAAAATTCGAGGGCGTTCATCGGGAACGACCTCTATAAACAGTCACTCCGTATAACTGGAGGATTTATGTCCATCTGTGGCTACGGCTTCTGCGTCACAGAGTTCGCAACGGAACTAGGCATTAATGTGACAATAAGGGGCCATTCATAATGCACATTAAGCATTGATATCACGGCGTAAAAGTCGAGAATAACCTAACAAAGTATGTTGTCAATCAAAACGAAAAATGGGAATTTAAACAGCAGCCAATCTCAAAGTTGTGAAACTCCTCAGAAGTTAATACGGTGGTAACTGAGGCTTCTTCTTTCTTTCATGATTTAGGCTAAGTGACTTGTTGTCCGGATTCACGTGATCCTCTTGGTATAATGAATGTGTAGTGTTTAACGCCCGCTTTTACTACATATGACACCGCAGGCGGTGCCACTGATGATACATGAGATGAAGTTGGAGCACCGGTGGAATGAGATGCCGGGGGAAACCGGGGGTCCCGGAGAAAACAAGCCCCAGCGCCGTGTTGTCCACCAAAAATCTCACTTTGCGGTCGCCTGGGATCGAACCCGGGCCGCCTTGGTGAGAGGCAAGCGGTCTAACCACTGAGCCACGGCGTGGCCCTCTTGGTATATATGATAGCTTTATTTTTGGTATTCTCCTACCGTCCATTATGTTGTTAATTTATATTTCCATGTATGCCTTATTATAATTTAATATAACATGTATACTAGCATACACGCAAGAAATAGAAAATATTCTTGTAAAAATCTGTACACGTCGGAGAGACAGGAAGGAAGGACCGTTATCTTCTTTGTGCTAGTAAAAGTTCAATGTCTGAGAACTATGGTGTACTTTCAGCCAGGAATGTTTTGGGACAAAGGGCTTTCAAAATACAGTTAAGCATTAACGCTAAAGAGATTTACTTCGCTGATTTGATAACTGTGTATACCGTTACAAACAACGCAGGGTAGGTGTTCCCCAACTTAGAGTGGGCTGAACCTCAATGAGTTAGATGAGTTTTGCCTACCAATGCGAAAATTCGAAATAAATGAGAAACTAATAATAATGTAACATTTTAGAAGGGTGAGCTAGTTTGGTCATGTGATAAAGTTAGAGAGGAGGTCAGAATAAGGTTCGAACTGAATCGTGCAGTAAGAGAAACATACTTAAAAGGTGATACTACGACATGAAGGACATGTTCATGCGCGTTAAGAAGAGAAGCGAAGATTTATAAGTCTGAAATGTAGGGAAGTTAAGAATAGCGCAACCAGCGTAAGTGGAAGCAGCATTAGAAGTTTATTAGAGCAAAGTAGTCGCCGTATAAAGAATAAATAGAAACCGCGTGGAAGTAAATTTAAATAGTAATCCAGGGTTTCAAATGAAATTGAATTTATGTTAGGAATTTTACTAACAGGTAGTCGCCGAACCAAGTCGGTAAGCAAACTTAGTAGGAATTAAACACAATAATTCTGCAATAAACAATGTGTTATTAATACGACTGAGTAGCCAAAAACCACCAAAATCCATTTCCTACAACCGTTCACCTGAGGATGGGAGAACTCATAACTCCAAATAAAACATAAACAATTTAACACTGTTAGGCGGGTTTGCCGCACGAGGCATTGTTACGACGGGCGCGGCCGGCGCGCGCAAAGAGACAGATGGTGCACCGTGGAGATAAAATCTTGCCGAAACAGAGAAAGAAAGACACAGATAGATGTCTGGAATGTTGGCTTTTCTGGTGCCATCTTGATCGTTTCAGAACGTTTCACTAATTTCTAGAACAATGAGTGGAGGTATAAAAGAAGTCGTGGCTAGTTTATCAATGGGCAGTCATAATTGGACTCGAAAATCGTGTGCGTGCAGCTGTGATTTGAAAGTGAACTATTTTGTTTGCGACCGTGAAGGTGGTATTTGTGTATGATGGATAACTTTCTATGTAACATAGAAAGGACTGTACAAACTTTCTATGTAAATAAAGAGCAGTTTTCAATTTCTGCAAACTCGACTTTTAATTTTACGAAACCAAAAAGTCACAATACGAATACAATTATTTTTCTTTAATGTCCGTACCAGTACTGTCACCTTGTAGAATAGTGTCTATACGTGTTCTTTATAACGTTCCTTTTATTGTTCCACGCATAATTTGATATCTGTTCAATGTATTTGTGATATCTTGATCAATACTTTGTCACGAGGTCTACCCGAAGGTCTAAAGACCCCGGCCTCTGTCAGCCCGGGAGCGATGGAAAACTCCGGGTTCTTTCCTTGGGGCAATACTTTGAGCTTAAAAAGCCGCCCCCCCCCATCGACAACGGCAAAACGGGTGGAAGGGATACATCACTTAGGCGCGTCAACCCCGCAGGGAAGACTACGTAATAACTTTTCCTGGGCTGCCTGGTGATCTAGCACATGTTCTACTAGCTCTGCAGGGTAGTACCCGGGACTTTTTAGGCAACCCTCTGCCCCCTCCGGGCGGCCGAAGCCTGGCCAGAGGTACCCGATCTCCCGCGGGTGTCGGGAACACACTGCCTCCCTCGAGTCCAACCCAATCCGAAAAGCTCGCTTTCAAGGAGCGGCTCCAATGTTCGGCCCTCCAGCTTGAGGGCTTTGCATCCTGAATGGTGTCCGCTCCATGTAAAACTTACTTTGCTCATAAACCTCATTGTATAGGTATGCGATGCGACCAGCAACATGACACACAACAGAGATTATTGCAGGTATCAAATAAGAAAGAGTATATCTACCCCAATAAAAAGCATTGTGTTGAAGTAAAGTTTAGAAAGGCTTAGAAAATAAAAATATTTATGTGGAGAATTTGATATGAGATGGCAGAATGACCGTGTGAGAGAATCCATCTTAAATTGATTAATATTTTAATGCAAATACTCGTATATGCGATCCTCTTGTACTATGTTTAATTTCTTGTTAATGTTCATTTTAAAGAAATGTGTTGAAACTATTACAACGAATTAAAATTACTTAGTGTAGACTAAAATGTGACGAAACCCTCTTAAGGTGTTTTTACCTCTACATAAAGTTCTACTCGCTTACTACAATATTTCAAAAATCATCAAAATTATGTGTATTTAAGCAGGTGTGGAAGAATATTGTTTATACCTGCAATTTGTATTACAAAGATGCACCCATATAGGCATTTACTTATATACACAGTATTTATATCGCACACTTAGTGCACAGTTGCTCGTTTATATGTCTTTAATAGAAAAATATATTCTCTTGGAATGATATAGTCGACATAAAAAATTCAATGCAATGGCCGGGATTTGAACCACGGATCTGCTGGTTTCCGTCCAGTCGGTCTTACCCATTGAGCTACCATGGCCAGTTTGACGTCATGCCATTAAGTTCTTTAATTGTCTCATATATGTTTTGATGGTTCATGTCGACTCAATCAATCCAATACCTTTAGCCTGTATATGGTTAGTGTGAATTAATGAATAATTTCCATCACTTAACTTAAATAAATTTGTTTGTTTGTTGCAGGTAAGCTATTTCGAGAAATACTTCAAGGGTAAGTTTTAAAATATGGAGGCTAAAACGCTGTACTGAAATCCTCGGATTAAGGTGTTTTACACACAAGCAAACAAATACCCAAAATCCCTAAAAGTTGCCGTATTTTAAACCCACTATCAAATTTGCAACCTAGATTAGCATTATTACTTCGGCACCCAAACCAGCGGTTTATTGTATCGAAGCACTAACTGGGACATCCCCGACAGGAAGGATGAGGTGAGAGGCGACAGGGCAGTCGACCCAAGAAGTGCCCAAGCAGTCATTACAGCGCTGAGACACCCACCGACACTTTCACCCGAATGAGAGATGATATGAAACGATCTGGAGATAAAATGGAGGGACAGGAAATCCGGAGGATGTAATTAATCTACACCCGGGAAACTCCTCGAGGAAAATCTTGGGTCAGGTAGGATGGCCACGGAAATCGAACTCGGACCACTAACGGAACCGCCAAAACCATATGCGAGGGCTGTTCAATAAAGAATGATCTTTTTTTCTTTTTTTCTTTTGACAACGTACCTTTAATCATCCTCATAATTTTCATGGTCCTTCTCAAACTATTCTCCCCTGAATGCGATGCACTTGTCCCAGGGTTTCTGCCAGTCTCCAAAGCCATGCTGGAAACCATTTTTGAGAGATCCTTCAAAATCGCCTCCGCAGCCTTCATCACTGCTTTTGATGACGAACAATGACTCCCAACGGAGGCGTTTCTTCAAGTTAGGCAATAGAAAATGTCACATGGGGCTATATTCGGACTATAGGGAGGGTGAGGGATGCATGTCACGTTGAATTTTACGAGATATTGAGCAGCAACTTTGGCAATATGTGGCCGCGCATTATCGTGGTGCAGCATCCAGCCTGCTTCTTGGAAATGTGGTCTTTAGTGCCTGATATGGACTTGCAATGTTTTCAGGACATCCCTGTAGTATTGTCCAGTTACTGATATGTGTGTAGGTACAACATGCTAATAAACCATTCCATGAATATCAAAGAATGAGATGACCACAGCTTTCCCAGCAGAAGCTACCACGATGAAGGAGCTTTACACACTGATCTTTGCTGTTTGCTCTCAGGATCAAAATGATGTAGCCAAGTTTCATCAGCAGTGATTACGATTGAAAGAATCTGATGATCTTCCTCTAACATCAACTTTAACTGCATGCACACATGCATGCGAATGTCCTTTTGTTCGGGAATCAACAGTCTTGGAACCCATCGCGCACAAACACGTCTCATGTGTAATTTTTCTGTTACCAACGTGTGGGTGGCACCCAATTAAATGTTCAGTATTTCAGGAAATGATCTTAAGGTAATTCGTCGATCCTCTCTCACAATGGCAGCAGCAGTGTTCATGTTTTCTTCTGTAGGAGCAGTATCAGGAGCACCGGGTCCACTTTCTTTTAAAATTGATTGTCTCCCATCTTTAAAACCACCTCCTAGCTGTGCTGTAGGAAAGAACAGACTCTGCATAGGCCTGCTGTAACATTGTATAGACCTCAAGTAAAGATTTGTTGAGACGAAAACAGAATTTCAAAGCCGCATATTGTTCCTCGCGTGTTATCTCCATTGCAGTGGTAGGCGATACTGAACATATCTGAACTTGCCTGGTTCTCACAGGCGGAAACCAGGTGTACCAACAATGAAACTACTAGGGCGTGTTTGTTTCACATTGAGCTAACAGAATATAACATTGAATTTTAGTGCGAAAAATTATGACCGTAAATAAACTATGATCATTCTTTACTGAACAGCCCTTGTATTATACGCCTATGTTATACGCCAGTATTATATCCTTTGCAAAATCCTGAGAGCAATAAACAAACAGAAATGTTACTATATTTTTATATTTTGAATTACATATAGCAAAATTGAATTGATTAAATAAATACATTACCTTATTTATGGCTAAGAAAAGAAATTAACGTACATCAGTTCTGAGCTACTGATTGAAAAGAACCCAAAGACATTTTAAATAATAGTTTCGGTTTGCATGTCTGTGTATCTGTCTGCTACCTCTCTTAATTCCTCTCTCTCTCTCTCTCTCTCTCTCTCTCTCTCTCTCTCTCTCTCTCTCTCTCTCTCTCTCTCTCTCTCTCTCTCTCGCTATCTCAATCTCTCCCTGTATCTTAACCAAAACTGCAAATATGGAAGTCGTTCTGCTCGCAAAATCAAATCACCATGAGTTTGTTATTATTCATCTTCTTTTTAAATTTAAGGAGAGCTTATTAAAAATAACAGTTTAGGAAGGCAAGATAATACAACCACAAATACGGTAGCAGTGTGAACTTATAACTGTTGGAACGAGAACCAATCTTTCGAAATATTCAACTAAATTTCTCTCATAGGTGGGGACGTGGTTAGTTTTACTTTGCTTTAAATTTGTAACTTATTGCGTTTTATGAAGTATAACAGTTGAAATTTGATTGTTTTGTTCCATAAAAATAAAATTCGAAGTTTCAAAATGGAGGTGTGTATTTCATTGCATACGAGTCAGCTGGGAAACTTAGGACCATGCTGGTATGTTTGCCACAGTAGCTCAATGGTTAAGAGTAACCGGATGGAGACCGGGAGATCCATGGTTCAAATTTCGGCTATGGCATTTAATGTTTCAATCTGACTCCACCGTCGAATATATTTTGAGATATTTTAAGTGTCTGTAAAAAGTCTCCGTGTAATTCAAAACGAATATTTTAGTAAATGAACTTTTTAAAGTTTAAATAAGTGCTCATTCAAACCGTTTAAGGAAGTGTCCAAGGACGTCATAGCTTAATGGATTAACATATAAGTACACTACTTCATAAAGAAAGTTATACTAATATAAAGATAATTGATGTACGTCGACAATCCCATACTAACTTTTTAAAAATTATATGAGATTGGTAGGCGTTTGGAACTAAAATTTTCAATGCTCTGTGTGTGTAACATAAAACTGGCGTGTTTTAGAAGATTTAAAAAAGAAAGGTATTATACAATAATCCATGTCGTCTAAGATATTCTCTGTACGAGACAAAACTGAAAGAAAGGGATACGGGATAATTGTTTTATAGCATCCAAAGAAGATTCTTGATATTTATTGACAGAATTTCATTACTCTCAGCGCTTTCTTGTTTACAAGGTAATATAAAAATTATGTTCTTTAGAAGATATTTTGGCTCTACTGTCTTAATGTATGTGTTTTCAATAACGACTCAAAGTAACAGTTACTGTTCCACAGAGTGCAATGGGAAAAGGAGTCCTGAACCAGTAGTTTTCATTTTGTGCCGTTGCTTGCAGAAATATCTAAAGCTTGTCTACTGTAGTATTCTTGTCTGATACGCCTGGAGGTGTGAACGAAAACTATACTAACTAGGTTGCTGTTTGGTTTGCAATAGTACTAATGTGGATATTGTGCAGCTTTCCCACTTTGTGGTCACAGCGTTTCACATTGTGATAGTAACTTTCGACTTGCGAGATACTGCATTTACTGCATTAACTGGAAAGAAGTGATTGGGAATGTCAAACTTTATTAATTTAATGGTGGTGTGCCTTATCTGAACATAAAATGAGTATGGACCTGCAGCGAGACTGTCGCTATCTCCATTCTTTTTAGGCAAGTTAGTATCCAGGAGTAAAATTACATTCACAAAAGTGAAATTTGCGATGATAAAAACAATAAGTTAGTCCTGTGTTCTCACAGCTTCAATGAATATGTCTACTTTTCTTTCATTTGGAAGTGTCCTTAAAGAAAACGAACTTCACCAATGAACAAACCGTTCCCCAGAACTAAAACGACGGAAATTGAAGGATATAAGTAACATCTGGGAATTTAGTCTGAAGACGATGTTGGATTTATTGAGGAGATAATGAATGAAAACTAAAAAAATGAAGTACGGCATTTATGTATTCTCTAACAAGTCATTGCGGCCACTTATTTCTTTCCAGAAGTCTTATTTTATATTAAAATTTATTATATTTACCTTAACATTTAATTAATTTGAAACTTATTTATACCTTTTTAATTAATTACACCACCAACTTGCGTTTGCTTTATTATATAGAGTTCTATGTACTTTATAAAATCAAAATAAACATTAGAAAGTGAAAAGAAGAGAGCAGCAAAATGAAAGAAAAGGATTTCATTTCCTTGTTTACCAAAAATAAGTTTTCACCTACGTATCCTGTTTATGTTGGCCGCTTCAAGTTTATGCAATTTAAAGTTAAGTGTACGCAGGAATTAGTTAAGTTTAAAAAATAATCACAAGTAAATACTATAAAATCATAAAATTAATTTACGTATAAAATATGAAAGTTAATTTTTAAAAAATATGCTTTAAAGGTATTAACTCCTCTTTATACAGTCAGTAACGGGAACTGCATTACCTTGTAAGGTCGGATACTCATATGACCGTGAAAGCTTGTGTTTAATAGTTTAATATATATAAAGAAATAATGAAGTAATATAGCGCAAGAATTGTTAATGAAAATTAACGCGGTATACAATTATTTACATCAGAATGTGGGTGACCATTTACTTTATCTTATATGAATAATGTTAATTTATACGTATAATGTACATAAATCTCCCTTTATAAGACTGTGTATAGTATATATAATGTGCTTCTTATACTTTCATTATGATAAGAATAATTTATATGATAAAGAAATAACAAACTTTATGATAGCAGAAAAATTGTAAAAATAATATTTTGCACTTGCCAGATCCGTAGATGTCATAAGTAAGTTTTACATTATACCCATATAATATCCACTTGCTTTTCTACTTCTTCATCTTATCACAAAAATTGCTAGTATATCTCTGCAGTCTCATCTGTTGGTTTTATTTCATAGTGCTCCATCGGAAAAGAATCCGAAAAAGAGAAGAAAACTGTAAACTTCCCCATCGTAAACTTGGTTCACTATCAACTAAGATAAGCCTTTTGGCAACGCAGCAAGAACGAAACTGATACGCTTCAGTTACTGTATACAGTTTAAGTTTTAATAACTTGAGGCAATCTGGGCAAAAGCTTTAGAAACCCCTGTCTACTGTGCAAACTAACGAAATGATTACTTAGGAAAAGTTTCTATATCGTCTAGCGTTTCTTCTAGCTGTTTTGTCTGCTGCTCTTATCCCACAAAGTGCCAATATTCTAACGACATCTGAGGTTTGGGAATTTCTGAGAAAACTGAGCTCCGTTTGTTGAAGTATGTCATGTTATTACAAAGAGACAGTGCTCGAGAAATCTTTATAGACTTACTTAAGAAAATAACGGTTTAAGCAATGGAGAAGTTATTCTCATCACTTGGTTACTTTCTCAACCTAGTGCTGCCTTGAAACGCGTTCCTTTTATTACGTCAAACATTTCATAGTACTGGAGTGATATCATCACCACCATAAACACTCTCTGTAGCCTAGAACCTGCTACGGCATTTAGAGCTCTTCCATTGGTCGGTGCATCTCTTCAATTTTCCTCCTTGGACTTGGTGTCCTCTGATTTTATATTTAAGGTAAATATTTAAGCTATTACAATACTGAAATGAAATGTAGTCTCTAAATCCCTTGCGGGCAAAGGCCTACTGCTGCGCAGAGAGTAGCAATTGAGAAGTCCATTAGGGTTACAACTCCTAAGAGTCTTGTGCAGTTGCTGCGCTCCAGTAACGGCGAACGTTCGTGTCCACACATTTAACACTTCACCATTGTTGTACATATTGAGACATGACTCTCTTTTAGTTTATAGCACCTGGGTAGCTAGTTTCCTCCATGTAGCTCTTCTTAGCTTAGCTTAGCCTAGCCTTAGCATTCTGGCGACATGTGCTCCTCATTACCATTTCAGCTGTTGCGCCCGTGAGGCCACGTCAGTCATGCCTGTCTTTCTAGTTTACCATCGCCCTTCCTTGTCACATGTAATATTTTACGCTCCATTTTGCGCTGACAGATATGTAGCATAGTACTTTTTTATGGTTAAAGACCAGTTTGGCATCTATATAACAACACCAGTAGTACACAGCTTTCGATAACTTCTTTCCTTATACTTTGTTTTTTATAGTTATCTTCCAGGATGAATTGGAGACTCCAGTATTTCTTCCATGCCTGGTTGATGCGCTTTTTATTTCCATTGTGGATTTATTTGAAAAGGATATTGTTTGTCCTAAGTAGATAATTATATTCTCTGACATGCTCCAAGTCCTCCCCGTTGACTCTGATTTACTCCTCTACGGAAGTTATCATTACTTTAGTTTTTTTTAGAATTCATAGTTAATCCCGCTTCTGCTCTAACGCTGTCCAGCTCCACCAACATTGATTGTGGTTCTTTTGGAGAAGTTGCTGCCAGCAAAACATTATCGTCAAACCTGAGATGTGTAAATCGGGTGCCATCTATGTTTATGCCACATCTACTGTCCCATTTTAATTTTCTGAGCTGATGCTTCAGAAGACTGCTAAATATCTTCGGGAATATCGGGTCTCGCTGCTTCACTCCCTTCTCCAGTGCGAAGCGCTATTCTTCAGTCTCTGCTTATACATTTACCTTGCTGTTCCTGGAGCAAGTTATTTGGTATCCTGATGTACTTAGACTCTATTCCCTGTAGTAGCAGTGCTTGCTGAATATAGTCATGCTAGAAAGAATTAAATGCCTCAATAGATGCTTTTTCTCATTTTCGCTAATTTATCTGTTTTTGAACCCAAATATGTTTAAATCTTTCCTTATGTTTATACGTTTACTTTATAAGTTATTTGATATCGAGATTTCGTTAAAAATACACGTTTTGAGGCATCCGGAATAAAACGTTTTAGAAAAGTCCGCGCGGTGTTTCTATCTGTCTGTGTCTGTGTGTGATCAGCATAACTCAGAAACTAAAATACAACTAAATAATAAACTTTGTACTTCAGCGATATTGATTTTATAAAAAAAGTCATACTAACAGTGTTGAATTTAAGAATTTTAAGGGCAATTTAAATGTTTATCCTAAATTTTCTGGGAATAGCCTTTGAAATTATCTTCATTTGGAATGACTTGGGTAACCGCTAAAACGTATCGTATAGTCCAAATCTTAATACACAAAGTATGTCCATCTCATGTACTCATGTACTCAGTTTATGTCAAATCATTGTGGAATATCCTATTTTCGATATATTTCTTGTTATTCGTTTGGAATTTCAAATAATGTTACGTTTTTGAAAAAGGAAGGCCCTTTTTTTATGTCCTCGACATCGAAAGAGAATGTAATGTCAAAGCCAATCACATCGCAGCCCGCCTCGGTAGCGTGATGGTAGCAAGTCTACCTCACGTTCAAGAGGTCCCGAGTTCGAATCTCGGTCAGGGTGAGTTACCTGGATAAGGTTTTTCCGGGGTTTTCCCTTATCCTGACAGACGAATTTCGGGACCATCATTTCACCCATTGCATTCATCGTCCGATATGACTTAACGTTGGAGGACGTAAAATTTAAAAAAAATAATAACATCGCGACAGGCTGTTAAACGAGGTGACTATTGCTTTTACCTTTTGCATTCTGCATTTCCCGCTCTACATATTGGAGGAAGTCTACTTATCTAAGGAAATATGGTTAAAATCATTTTTAAACTTTTTTTTTTCAATTAATACGTTGGATGACTGAGATAGTTTCGTCTGTTGCTCGTATCCTGGGGGCCCAAATTCGATTACCCTGGCTGACCTACCTGAACAATGTTCTTTCTCGGGCTTTCCCGTTTCTCCAGGTGAATGCTGGGTAGGTTAATGACAACCCCCGAATTTCCTGTTGCTCCATTTCACCTCCAATATCATTTCCCACCATCTCTCCTCTGGTGGTCTCTTTCGGGCTAGAAATGTCAGCGGGAGTTTCAGGGGTGCGTTGTGGGGTGATATGCTCCGAGTGAACACACACGGGACGGACTCCGGTCCCTGAGCCGGCCTCATGGGCCAATTCAGGAACGCGGATGCCAGGATGCCGGTTGTGTAAGCCTGTCTTGAGTTTTCTGCTCTGGGGAGGTAGCCTGCGGTCTCCGAACCGGCCTCGTGACTGTTTAGCAGCCACGATGTCCTGGAACACCGGGGAGGTTCTACCTGGAAAATTGTATAGACCCCGCTCTGTTTACTGTAGTGACGCCTCTCACCTCATCCTCCCTCCCGCGGTTGCTCTATTTGGGGCATGGGTACAAAAGACCAGTTTGGTAGAGGTGGCGAATCCCCTCCGTACGTTTAATTAGTGTATAATTGATTACAGAATAAACGTTTTGTAAATATATAAAGTATAAAAGTTATGTGAATGTACACATACGAGTTTCTTCTCATTAAGAGTCTGTCCTGCCAGTGAGCCAGTGAGCAGTGGTGCTCAACGTCTTCTGAACTGATGACGTCACCTTGTCGCATTACTCCTCGTTTTGTGGAAAGAGCATTTCCCCTTCACTCACTCAGGCAATCACGCATTAAAAAGTTTTGTTTCTCAGTCAAGTTTGCCTTGTTTGCCATAGCTCGTCGAACAGTTGGTTGAGGAAAATCCACCCTCCCCATATTTTGCGTAAGTTCGTACAAATACATACAGAACTCAAACTGCGCATATTTAACCATTTTCTTTTCAATGTTCGTATAAACGCTGCGCACAATTATTAAATGTGCAGTACAGCGTCATACAGTCGATAATTATTTGGTAGTGTAAGCTGTTAATTAATAAATTCCTTCCTTAATATAATGTTAATGCTAGTTTTGAACATATGGAATATACTTAGAAATTATTGATATTGTTAAACTATGTCGATTTAGTGTGCGTGCGTGTGGTTTAACGGCTTGTCAACAGGTAGGTCATGTTGGCGCATATGCGGATATAAGATGTATATTAGTAGATAGTACGATTTTAAAAATTGAGTTCCGATTTAGAAATTGGCATAAAATTGTTTTAAAATGCTTTCACATTTATTTTCATTTAACTAGGAATGAACATTCTCTATGTTGTGTTGCTGCAATAGTAATATTTTCAATATTACATATCTATAAAATACTCTTATGCCTGATTCCACCAATAGATGCTAAGACTTAACACGAGATTAGCAATAGTTATAACAAAAGTTGCATTTCACCAACAAGTGTTAGATTAACACTCGTGATTAATCTCTTGTTAAACTGACAAGCCAAATTTCTTTTGTTAAGTCCTTAACAATTGTAAATAGTCAAGATGGCGGGCGTGAACGCAGCTCTTGATGTCGATTTGCTATATCTAACACCGGCTAAATGGCATTCGTAATAGACTACGGCCTATGAGGAGAAATTATTTTGAGGAGCTATTAGAAGAAAATTTTGTACAGAGGTACAGACCGTCGAAACAAGTTACTATGAATGTTACTGCGGAAGTACAAGAGAGGTTAGAACATGCATCGAAAGGAATATGCCGAACTCGGCTTTGCTTCAAGTATTAATAACTTTGCGATTTTATACTTCAGAGAATTATGTGGATAATACACTGTCCACCTCCCGTCTTGAAACGTTCAAGTCACTTGTCACTTCTGCCCTTCGCACCTCGTTTTAAGTTTACGTTAATGCTGACGTTAGAACATGTATCGAAAGGAATATGCCGATCTCGCCTTTGCTTCAGCTTCACTGAATTATATGGATAATGCACTCTCCAGCTCGTGTCTTGAAACGTTCAAGCCACTCGTCACCTCTGCCATCATTCGCAACTCGTTTTAAATTTAGATAATAGTGACGAAGTTGCTTCGTGCTTCTAGTAGTGACACATGCGTTTGAATTAAATTCGTTTCCAATCTTTTTCCGCATGAAAACTTTCTCCTTTACATTCTTTTACATACAATTAACAATTCTTTCTCCATCGATGAGAAATTTCTCCACGGCTTCTCTTACGAGTTTGTTCACCCGCCATTTCTGAGCTATGTGCAGACGAAAATGAGAATAAAAGTGCATCTCAGCACATTCAAAACATAATACGGCACATCCATAGCGTTCTATAGTTTTAATACCATATTTACAAGTCTCTTGGCGTTAGCACGTGTTTGTTAACATTTTCAGAAAAAAAGTTGGTAAATGCAAGAAATTTAACAGCTTTTTAGTGCTGTGACAATTGTTAGGTTACATTTGTTAACGTTGATGTTAACATATTTTGGCGAAATGGAGCATTAATGATTCAATTTGATTGCGTAAATAATGCACTTTTTTCTAAAATGCTTTATAGTTGAGATGCATTCGAAGAATCAGATACCTTTAATATTATCAGTCAGTATTAGAGTAGTTTTAATATAACCTTATTATAAATTTAATAATACCAAAAAGTATTAATGGAAAATATTCCGGCCAATTTGAATCAGATCATGCAAAACGTTAGAGGTCATTTGATAAAAAAAAACATAAAAAACATAAAGGGATTAAAAAAAATAAAAATATAATATATCTTAATATTGTAATAAACCAAAAGATTATATATTGGAATTTTTGTTTCTTTTAGCAAAGTCATGTTTTATCTGCTTGTTGATACTCAGCATGAACGTTTATATTACGTATTACCACTTATGGTCTACGCGACAGGACAATATATTTAATATTATGATGGCAGCATGATATCTGTCGTAAAATAACAGTATCTCACTCCAAAGTTCTACATTGTTCCCCAGAGTGCGCTATCCACTTTAAAACCTGGTCGCCCCACGAAGCTCTTCAATTTGCCATTACTGTTTCATTTGATGACCATTACATAATTCTTCTCCAGGGAATTTATTTCCCTGTGAAATAATTGGCGATTACATAGTACGGGCAATAAAGTTCGCTACCCTCATTCCAAGATAACGTAATTACATTTCAGTGTCCCGTGCTCTTCGATCTCCGGTCAGCGAAGGGGTTCGCCCTCTCTTTTGGGATGCGGGACATCTGAATGACAAGACTGTTAATTGTACTAAACCAAATGGATGATCCTGTAAGTCTGCGTGAATACGTTAAAATATCTTTGTCATTTAAGAAATACTCATTTTACGCGTGTCTCATAATTAGAAAAACAGAATGTAGTTAAAGCACATGGATATGCATATGACTTATGTATCTGTGATGGCACAGAGGACTCATTGAAGTGAATATGAAGAAAACAATGAAAACAATAAGTAAATAAGTAAGAGGTTATCTTTGCGATATACACGCGATTGTCGGGCTGATTTCCCATTCCGGATACCACCTCTGAATCAAATTCCGTCTGAATTGTAAGCTTTGGGAGTTGTAAGACCCCCATACAAGGAGCGTTGTCATGTAGGAGTAAAACAGGTTGTGGCACATTCAATCGCGCACAGGTGAAATGCCATGCGTCCGTTAGGTTTTAAATGAAGAGCTCTGTATATGCTAACTCATATGCTAATAATTCCAATTAGTAGAATATCCCTTCCAAACTCCATTTCTACTCTTGGAATCTAGAAGAACCTACCATTGAATGGGGAAAGCCATGACTTTGTACACGTCAACTGTTGTACTTTTTCAGACATATCTTAATGTGTTGCTTGTTATTATATCAATTACCTTGATATCTACAACATTTACCTTGTTGAAAAAGATGTATTTAGCCAAATACGAGGGCTGTTCAACAAAGAATGATCATAATTTTTACGGTCATAATTTTTCACATTAAAATTCAACCTTATTATATTCTGTTAGCTCCGTAGCAGTTTTAATGTTGGTACTCCTGGTTCAGACATGTTCAGTATCGCCTACCGCTGCAATGGAGGTAACACGCGAGGAACAATATACGGCTTTGAAATTCTGCTTTCGTCTCAAATATTCAGTTGAGGCCTATATAATATTACAGGAGGCCTATGGAGAATCTGCTCTTCCTTACAGCACAGCTCAAAGCTGGTTTAAAATGTTTAAAGAGGGGAGACAATCAATTTCAAAGGAAGGTGGACCCGGTGCTCCAGTTACTGCTCTTACGGAAGAAAACTTCAACACTGCTGCTGTCATTGTGAGAGAGGATTGATGAATTACCTTAAGATCACTTTCTGAAATTCTGAACATTTCATTGGGTGCCACCCACACGTTGGTGACAGAAACATTACACGTGAGACGTGTTTGTGCGCGATGGGTTCCAAGACTGATTCCCGAACAAAAAGACATTCGCATGCAGGTCTGCATGCAGGTCTGCGTGCAGTTAAAGTTGATGTTAGCGGAAGATCATCAGATTCTTTCAAACGTAATCACTGCTGATGAAACTTGGCTAAATGATTTTGATCCTGAGAGCAAACAGCAAAGCTCAGTGTGGAAATCTCGTTCATCACCAACCCCCCAAAAAACAAAAGTGGTTGCTTCTGCTGGGAAAGTTATGGCCATCTCATTCTTTGATATTCATAGAATGGTTTATCAACATGTTGTACCTTCACACACATCAGTAACAAGACAATACTACAGAGATGTCCTGAAAACATTGCAAGTCTATATCAGGCGCAAAAGAGCACATTTCAGTGAAACAGGCTGGATGCTGTACCACGATAATGCGCGGCCGCATATTGCCAATGTAGTTGCGTGAAGTGCATTCTTCACCCTCCCTATAGTCCGGATTTAGCACCAAGTGACTCTTTTCTATGCCATAATTTGAAGAAACGCCTTTGTGGGAGATATCATCCATCAGCAGAAGCAGTGGTGAAGGCTTCGGAGGTGATTTTGAAGGATCTCTCAAAAATGGTTTCCAGCATGTCTTTGAAGACTGGCAGAAACGCTGGTACAAGTGCATCGCATTCCGGGGAGACTGTTTTGAGAAGTACCATCAAAATTATAAGGATGAGTAAAGGTACGTTGTCAAGAAAAAGTTGTGATCATTCTTTATTGAACAGCCCTCGTAATTTAAAATCTGTACAAGTTATATTTTATCGAGTATTAATTTATCTTCATATTCGTTATTTTTTTCAGAATTTGGTTATATTGCTATTTCCTTTTAACATATAAAAAGTTATTAAAGTGGATTATAATGTTTTATTCCCATGAAATTGAAATTGCTAGGTCAAGACCTGTTTTTATAAACAAACGTATCCAAAGAATACGTTGGACTGTTTTATACGTTATGTTGTTCCGTAAACACTAAACATATTTTTATGTACATGTGCTATTATTATTACTAACATGTATCTAGGTATTTCGAGGTTCATTTGTGGTATAACCACTAAACAGTGTTTTAAAAGGGTTATCTTCTGCTATCATATTACTAATATCCACACTTCTAATTCTAGTGGTAGTAAAGCCGAAGCATTTTGGGATTGTTTTTCCATTAAACATAGATTAAAGTTGTGGTCGGTTTCGCGCACAATTATAGATGTTATCCGGCGGATTTCCTTTTGTTGTGGGAAATTTCTCCATTATTCCAGTTAATTAAACGTAATTGAATTTGCAGGTAATCTACTTTGCTCTTGTGTAAAATGTACTTGCCGTTAAATCGAGTTTGTTTCTATTGAAACGGGAGTTGTGCGGTTGAATACGCACAAATAAGCAACAACATAGGTAGGTGTTCTTAACTTTATCGGTAGGGAGTTTCTGTCTACAATAGCGTTTGGGGAGGGGTCACTTAATCATTTTTATGTATAAATTGGACTAAAGTTTAAATCTCAACAATAATTACGAGAATAAAACAAAGTAAGCGGAGTAGAATGGCTATATGGAATATCTCGAATACGAAAATATTGACAGTGTACATTTCAATGAGCAGCACAAACTTTCACTTGTTTTTCGTCTGTCTGCTGGGAACTCAAGTTTTACAACTTACTGACTTATAAAACTATACGATTCATCATTTATTACGTCGATATGTCATACACTATTTGTTTTAATACAAATTTTTAAAGGCAGTTTTTAAGTATGAATACCAGCCACATTATTTCCACGTAACTTGAAATTTTTTAAGTCAGGTTTACCTAGCGTTCATACGGAAATCGCTCTTAAGTAATAAATTTCGATTTTCCTCTTCACTTGTAGACTTCACACAAATAATTTTCTGTCTCCAAAAATTTATTTTTAGGATTTACTGACTCTGAGAATGCACAGTTCTTGTGATATATTTGTATTGAATTTCTACATGGAATGCAGTTGCTACTCAGTGAGCAAAACCTGCTCTGCCTAGTCTGTTCAAAGCTGGTAGGCAAAAGAAAAAATGTGTAAGAGCTTCCCCACTAAACTAATCGTGTTTGATTCCTTACCTGATTTTTAGGTGGTGGGCTTTGGCTTTGGTTAGACTTGTCTGTTTCTTAGCGATGTACTGCTCGTTGATATACGTACACTAGTACGTTCTGCCTTGTTTATTACGCTTCAATCCTCCCCTTAATGTTAGTCTCGCTCTTTATCATATACTCCTTAGAAACTAGTTTATCACTCTTTAATTAAATTCCTCAAAGGCACAGAGTTACAGCTGTAATCCATCTTGTTCCATGTGCTCTGTAGCCTGCAATTCCTCTGGTTAACGACGCTCTTATACCTTTTGGCTGATTGTCCAACAGCAAACTAAAAACATAGTGAAACAGACAGAAGGGAAAAACAGTGGTCCTACATATTTGGGTACAATCTGCTGCAATGAGAATAGAACAGAAAACATTAATATGCAATGTTTAGATGCGTTCCAATGAAGTAATTGTGATTGCTAGTTACAAGACGTGCTAATGTTCACTAAGAAAGCAGTATACATGATCACACCGAAAATAAGAACACTCTTTGGAAATGACGATGGTCACATCCAAAGCCTGAACTAGAATCCGGGACCTGCAGGAAAGTGCTATCATACTAGCTGCAAATCTAATGTTACTCTGGCACATTTCACTTGCTATTTATTGGCTCGTTCGTCACTACATGCAGTTATTCCGAATTCGAGAGGCGTGAAACATTTATTCCACGTGCTAAAATTCGTTTGAAGGGCATGCGAGGAGGAAATGAGAACGTTAACTGAACGAGATTTTGAATTTCTCTCTCTCTCGCTCTCTCTCTCACTCTCTCTCACCAAGTACAAAGCAACCCACCCCTGGCTTACCTTTCCTGGCAAGTCACGTTGTGATGTCGCCCCTCTCTCTCCCTCTTTTAATAATTTAGGCATACTCAACGCAATTTCCTCACAGCAATAGTAGACTATGTCCACGATATTTCCACGTTGGTGTTGCTAACCTTTGGAACGAACACCCCTCTCTCGGATAATTTTTCTAACGTTACACAAAGTATTTATTTTTTGAAGCGTTTAAATCAAACCAAAGATGGAATATGTATTTTTCTTGCAAACACTAAAATATTATACCATGGTCATATAAAGATTTATATTATATCAAAGCATTTTAAATTACTCTATAGCTGCAACAATCCAAAACATAGTGAAATTGTATTGAATTTTCTGCAACATTGTGAACAGGTGAAATTGCGAACAAGTGCAGATCATGAAATACAAAATATTACTGAATAAAATATGTTCTGCATACAACATATTCTTTGTCGAATTAAGTAGTAATTTTGTGAACTCTGATGTGTACCCTTTATGTGTTTTTAGTGTTTATAGCTATAATTTTTTTTTAAAGTTTGATGTGGTCCTATGAGAAGAAAACGGAAATGCTGACTTGTTTGGCATTTATTTTTTTTTCTGAATTTCTCTGTTCACATTTTTGTGCAAGTCTTTTGAGCTTTAAAGCTTTTAATCATCTTTGGGATATATTTTGAAAATAATACTTAAATCATTTGCAGTTTGTTCTGACACAATCACCAATATGTATCCAGAATCGTCATATCAAATACTTAGGACAGATTGAAACTTCAAATGAAAGTTTCTACCTCTCAAGTTAAAAGAATCTCGGCGTGCATTCAGTAACCTTTATTTTGAACTTGGACGTTTAAAAAATAGTTTTGCTCATACGTATTTGCTCACTTGTTTGGATATTTTTTCTGAACTTTTCTGTTCAGAATTTATATGCGAGTCTTTTCAGCTTTCGAGCTTTTAATCATCTTTGGGGTACATTTTGAAAATAGTACCTAAAACAGTTGCAGTTTGTTCTGACGCAGTCATCAATACGTTTCCAGAATCGTCATTTAAAGTATTTAGGGCAGATTAAAACTTTGAATACAAGTTTCTAGCTCTCAAGTGAAAAAAGAAAAAAAAAGTCTCAGTATACATTCACCAACCTTTATTTCTAACTTGGACGTTTAAAAAATAACCCTTGTGTGGGGTTTAAGCCACGAGTGGTAAAATGGTAGACGTGGTAACTCTGTAGCGGAAAGACGGGGGTTTAATGTTCCGCAGCCAATGCTACAGACACAGCACGCATTTCCCTTGTTATTTATAATATTTCCCTCCGCTTCTTTCTGCTGCATTACCAGTACTATGTTACGGGAAAATAACAAGAGTTTTAGCGCATGCCGTAGGAAATGTTGGTAACCTCGCTTGCTGGAAATAATATGAGTCTGGCCGCACTCTGTGTTCAGCTAAATATTAGCTACCGCACCTAACAAAATGACAGTGGAGCTCATATGTGCCAGTCTTAATTAGGAGTTGCAGCTGTGAAGGTAAAGTGATAGCAAACGGGTCAAAGTAGATGCACCTTGTGCGCTGCTATTGAATTAAGGTTATAAAATACCCGACAATATTTACATAAAGAAGATAGTAGACGTATTTAACTTCTCGTGTATAAACGTATCGATTTTCCAAGATAAGCGAAAGAAACGCACCAAGATGGCTTTGCATTCAGAAGGTCCAGGGTTCGAGATTTTCTCAGATCCTCAGCGTTTGGATATGTCGACACTGAGCGCTACCCAATCGACGGTCAAACCAATAATTATTAAGGAGCTCAACGCCCCTCTGCCGCTTGCGTTGTCCGTTCCTCCAGTCCATACGTATCCTACAATACCTTTATCACATCCGTTCCTCCCAGAAGTGTACATAGAAAAGATCAAAATGTGGGTTGAAGTGCTAACTATCCCCTAAACTACTTTCTCCTTAGATCTAAAACTAAGATTTTAAACTTCAGATTTTTAAGTCTTATTGATTCAACCCATTCCTTGGTATTTCATCTCAGTAACTTCATTTAAACCTGAGGTAAGTGGTAGTCTTGGAGTTCAAATCCTGGCATTGGCTATGAAGTTTCGAAAATTAATTCAAGTTGCGATGATGGTCAAAGTGGTTTCAGAGATACTTCTATACGACTTATCACATTCACCTTCTGGTGATATAAGTCGTATCTCCTCCGTAATGCTATACTATCATTGCTTTTCAATCCAGCATTTGTCTGCATTTATATCGAAACTAGAAAAACGGCAGATCTGATAGCATTATTCCGTTAAAGGTTGAGATTTTCTCCTTTTCCCTCAACATCTCTCACTTTGTCTCTATCAACTTGTTACTCTTCCCATTTCCCTCCAAACTCTTTCTCTCCCTTCCATTCTCAGCTTCTTTCTCTCTTCACTCAACGTCTATCGCCCTCACGCGGTTTTTCCTCTCGTTGCTTTGAAATTTACATGATTTGAAGAACACTTAGGTGTGCATTTGAAAGCACAGAAACAATTTATTTAAGGATGTTATTTTATACATGAAAAAAAGGAAAAAAGGAACAGCAGGATATTTAGTAACCAAGTTTGTAGAATTCAGAATATGCCTATCGTTTTCTGTAGGTTCTTTTGGCAAAAAACGGACCTATAGAAATATTAGGCTAGGAAGTTATGATCACATAGATCTGTAATAATATGCCTGACTTCCAAGAAAGTACTTCCGATCACTTTTTTCTGGGGGGGGGGGCGTGTGTTCACTGCAGTAACCAAAGCTATTATCTAAGTGGTTAGATATCCCAAGTGCATAATAGTCGGTTTGGCTATTCTTAAGCGAAAAGTTCACAAGCAGCGTTACATTGCATTTTATTATACATTGCAATACAAGTGTGGAGAACGAGAAAATGTTCTAAAATTCGAGATTAATTGAAGCCAAGAATTACTACTTCCTCGATTATGGAACGCATCTAATACATATATATATATTCAATGTGCAATACTATCTACCAAATAGTAGATACAATAAAATAAAATGAATTACTGACTACTGTTAAATTATAGTTCCACTAGCAAGACTTAGATTAATTTTAGAGTTAAAGTCGCGATCAGTCATTTGTCTGGTAGCTGACCCCAGTAACCTGCAGCTCCTACGTAGCACCTCAGAATTAAATCTAATTAAATATTTACTTATATAAAGGAAATAAAAATCCAGTAGCATGTAATGGCAAAAGGTAACTATAAAATATAACTATTTCATTTCTAAATTAATACCATTTAAAGCAAGTTACGAGATTTAATACGTTTCTTGAGCACACACAAGTTAAATAACAAGCACTGTATTCTGGAAATCCAACTATTCAACATAGCAGTGTGAACGAGAAGTAACTCAAAGGGCATTATAATTGAACAGATAATGTTAACTACACATTCATGAAAACATTTTCGGTTCCATTTATCACAAAATTACTCGCCAATAATGCTTGAAATGGCAAGTGACCCAGTGATTTAACGAAAAAAACGTGAAAATCAATACGTATTGAAAAAGTGGCTTCTCCTACAACATATTGTTGATCAGCTCTGCTAATTTGGTGTTGCAAATGTTTCTGTTAGTTTCTGTTGCATATGTTTTGCGTTAGTGCTGTTGCGTGTTTGTGACAAATGAACAGATGTGATTTGTTTACTTACTACTAAAACATCCGGTCGTTTTGCTGCCGTAGCATTATCTGCATCAGCTGGTTCATCCCAGCAGTTGTCGACTTTTGCTTTCAACATTGGCAACAGGCCAGCCCTTCCCGTAAGAAGTGATGAAGCGCGCATTTCGGTTAAAAAGTGTACAAACTGTTATAATTAAGAGCAACGTTAATATTAGCATAGTGATTTCATTAAAAAGACAAATAGCATTTCATATTGCCTTTTCTTTAACAGACGCAGTTATTGAATTTGGCAGGTCTTAAAATCATTGCGTTGGCACGGTTCCAAATTAGGATAAGAGTCTTCTTTTGTCGCCAGTGGTCAGGTAAAATATACGATTTGCTCTTGACATTGCAGAATACGGAGAGGCACATAATAGTCATGTGCTAATTAGGCAATGGTTCTGTAATATCGTTACTTTTGAGGGAGTTTTCCCTTATCCTGAAAGACGAATGTCGGGTAACTCTAAGCTCTATGGACCGTGGGTTCATTTAAGCATCATTTCATCCATTCCATTCATCGTCCGATATGACTTAAAGTTGGAGGATGTAAATCGCAAAAAAAGACACAACAAAGCGTACGTGGCTGACAGCGATCTCACAATGGCGCACATTTCTTCTCCTTGATATAAAGCGTCTACCGCGCATGTGCGCAACTGCGATCGCAGCGCTGCAGCGGAGATTGAAACAGAACTTACTTTCTGGACGCCCTTGTATTTTGTGTTTATAACATTTCTTAAAAATATCCTGCTGATGGGAGTGATGTATGCTCCCAAAACGTCGAGTTCTAATCGTCTTTTCACCTGGCTTTTTTCCCAAGAATATCTTGAACATTTGCGACACCAGGAAACCTTCAGGTTCCTATTATAACCTACTAATTTGTGACTCTTTGTAATTTCGGAAATATCGTTCCCAAATTTTGTAATGTATAATGGAGGTATATCATCATTTAAATCAGAAATCAATTTCGATTAGTGTTTAGAAATGTTCACTTCATCTCAATTCTTCATAGATTTCTAGAGAAAAAAAAAAACGCTTTGGAAACTAATGAAGTTTGACAACAGTTCCTTTCACCTTCCGGGTGAGGAATTAACAAAATTCTTGCGATGTCATATCGAAAGCAGATAGGACGGAATGATTTCTATTGTTAATGGTATTTAGTACTCATGGCAGTTCTTTTGTATATTTGAGGCGAATAAGAAAAACTGAACTAAAGCAGAAACATTTCATTGTGTTTGAAACAAGGAAAGAAAGAAAATACTAACTTTATTATAAGCTTTATTTACAGGGAAACCAAATAACTAAAGCAATCAGAAACAAAAACCAGCGATTCACGTTAGTTTCCTTCAACATCTAAAGCAGTATTAAAACTATTCTGTCCTTCATTCATTTGGAAGTGTATCATGGAGAGAAAAGAACATTTTGATTATAAGAAAGATGTTGAAGTTCTGCAATGTACTTAAAGCAATGCATTGTACGTATATTATTTTGTGACGATAATGGATACAATACTACTTCCACGAAAGTAAAACTTTTTTGCTACCTTCCTTCTACTAGCAGACTAGCAACTTTAAAAATGAAAGGAAGTAATCACTCAGGTAAAGGCGTAATGGTGAAAACACCTACAAAATGCGATTATATTCTATATCTATAAGAATAAATTATGTTACGGGATTTAATATTTTCCGCTAGGTATATTTCATATTCCAGATGTTTTGAATAGTTTTTAAATATGCTTAAACCTCAAAATTGGTATTTTCTTCCACGGTGGATCGCAAAAATGTATTATTTCCAGTGACGTCTACAAGAGTCATGATATAACACACAAGCTTTAAAAATAATTTCGAAATAAATTTTATGAAAGTTTAGTGTTCATATATATATATATATATATATATATATATATATAATTTGTAAAACTAAATTGTCTAATCTTAGAAGCTGGAAGGTGTGTGTAGAATGACTTATAGAATGACTGTTCTTCATCAATTTAGGCTTGTTCCCCCTCAGTCACTTACTTCCGAAAATTCCTATTCTCTTCTTACATCTTCAGTCTGCTATACGCCATTCAAAATTCGAACTAGATATTTCTATGGAGATATACGTTTGGAAGTCCCCTGGACCAATTAAAAATATTTTTAGAAAAGTTGTGCTTTCTTGCGTGTGAGCAAGCGTGCCTGTGTGTGTGTGTGTGTGTGTGTGTGTGTGTTTGTGTGTGTGTGTGTGTGTGTGAGAGAGAGAGAGAGAGAGATAGATAGAGAGAGATAGAGATAGAGAGAGATAGAGATAGAGAGAGATAGAGATAGAGAGATAGAGATAGAGAGAGAGAGAGAATAGCAGAACTAAAATTAAAAATACGGATAAGTATTCATGTTCACTAACTTCCAAACATTAATACGAAATATTTTCAAGCAAATCTTTGCATCTGAAAATGTCCTTCGCTGTCTTAGAAACTTTTCTAAAAAAAATGGCTATAAAGAGTTTTATTAAAATTACACATGTTTAAGACATCTTATTTTAAAAAGAAATATATATCGTTATTTGTGTGATTGTTCTCAGAAATCGTCTTCATTTTGGATGACCTTTCCATAACTTGTAGACGGTAAGAAAAGAAACGAAGCGTTCCTGCAGAAATAAATTTAAATGCATTATATATGCCAAATATATTTTTGTGAAGCGAACCATTTCTCAGGTACTGCTTGTTATTTTCTTTTATGTATTCATTCATTCATTCATTATTTTTTGAATTGTCAAGTGTTTGTACTTCTTTCAAGTTCGTTTTTACATTTTAAGCCACTAAATCCCAGAAAAATAAAATCAGATACTCGTTATAGGTACTTTGAACATTTTTTATTTTGTATTTCTTGTAAAAAATTTTAATCTTATAATTCTTCTCCAGATGATACATTGCATGCTTTTACTTTCTCTATACTATCTAGCAAATAGTATATGCACTACTATTGACAAAATTAGATGCCAAAATTTTACAGGTGATTTGTGTTTAAGGGGCACTTTAAGTTTCAATAAAACACTGTGCATGCATGTGCGTTATAAGTCAAAGAGGAGCAGTTGATTAAAACCTAGCTTGGTATTTACATATATTCCAAACCTAAGCCGATGGACCAAACTATCACATCCTTCATAACTATTTAGATATTTGTATTTTTAGTATTCCTGATTTTCTTAAAATGTGTGGAACAGTTTTGATAAAAGTAGCCGATGGTTAAGATCTTAACGTAACGAATAAAATGGATCCAGGGAGTTTTCTGAAAACTATTGTGAAGTTTTCTTTTTCCGCGAGATATTTCGTAATAAGTTTGTAATACTGCTAAAGCACTACACAACCACTTTATATATCCTTAAATGATATAAATTACTTGAAAAAGCTCTTTTGCGATATACTTCATATTAGAGACATCCGATATTGGTTTTAATTTGTCAACATTAGTTACTTTTGGAAATTTTGTTAACATTTAGTTGTCCAGAAATGGACTTGACATCTCTAGACTGTCATTTAATAATCAGTTTTTGAAAATGACGTCTCTTTATTATTCATACTTCGGTTGTATGAATGTGGAATGGCGTAAGTTGGTAGGGAATTGCATGTGAATGTTTAATAATGACCTGGTCTACAAACGTTAAAAGTGTTAATGTACGAAGAGATCCTTGACGCCATCCGCATTGAGCTGCAAGAAGAAAAATTGTCAAATTGTTGTACAATAATTACCTCTAAGGTATCGAAAGACGTCGTGTTAGGAGCTAACAAATTTAAAACGATATTAGGGTTTCATAAAAATAAATATTTTGGTATTAACAATGGTCCACTCGGGAATACCATTACAGCAGACTTAACCCAATTCAAGAGATATTCTGCTAAAAATATAGGGCTCCAAACACACGTTAGAGGAAATATTTTTCAAGATACACAATCTACAACATTGCTTTGTAAGAAAATGGTTAAGATCGTAATTTTGGTAACGAAGTTCTGCCATCATTTGTTTCTTTTATTGCCAATTGAGAGCGCTAAAAAGTGGGTGGTTTTACCGATAAAATCTTAATTAAACATTTGCGGGAAGTTGGTAAGCTTCAGGTTGTTCTGTTCCGAATAAATATCTTTAACAAAAGGCATCCGTTCTGCCCGGAAAACTCAAGGAAAATATAGAACTTAAAAGATCACGAGAGATGACGGGTTAGAGGAGATTGTGATCATATTTTTAACTTCAAAGTTAAATGTAACTGAAGTCCAACGCTTATCTGTAAATAAATGCCTGTAACTCCTATAGTTGAAAGTTAGTAATATCACTGCTCTGCAATTAATTTTTTTATGTTTTGGTTCTGAATGTCATTTTCTCCTTATTTTGGGGCACTGATTCAAAAAAAAAAAGTGAAAACCAAAAATTTCATATTCACCTACTAACGGTATATATTTATACACTTCTACAAGATCACCATTAGCTTAAGAACATGGTGTGCATAAACAAGTATGTAATTATGTCGTTTTAAACATAATGAATGCACACTTGACAAGTGTTACCAATTTTAGATATAAACAGAAACAGTGACCTAACTAGGAAGAAATTTTCTTCTTTTTGTACGTCTTCCAGTACGGATCATGATTACGTTCCTTTTTCAGAGACCAACAATAGTCTGCCATCATGTTAACACTCCATCCACCATGGTACCTTCTTTCTGTGTCTTACAAGTCCTGGTGGAAACGTTCACTGTGTTCTTCACTGTAAAATCTAAGGTAAATAGACATTGTGAGCATGAAGTATGTGCAACTTCCAACACATGCTTCAACCAAGTTTTCTCAAATACTCCAACACGGTTTTCACTTTATTTTGTAATCTTGAGTCCTTGTGTTTCCTAAGAAGTTGTTTACAACATCTTTGTACCTCTACCAGGCATGCTTTTCTGTTTGGTTCATTTTATTTTCAAAATTGAGGCCACACTTGTAATTTTCTGATCTGTGGTGCTGTAAAAACACGTGTGTTCAGCTTATCTAGGGCCACTCTGTTATAAATACTACACATGTACTTAAAACACTCACAATAGAGTGGTGTTATACTTTATCAAGAGAAACTTTCCATGCCATACTATTAGATTTTATGAAATACCAATTCTATATTTACTCAGAAACCCGTGATAGAAAAAAGCGGAATGCACCGTTGAACTCAGGGCAAAAATTCCGTTTAGGAGCACTCAATCATTTGAAAACACACTGCAGATCATTGTATTTCCAGTATTCTTGGTGATTAATAAACAAAGGTGTTACTTTTCATGCTTTTTTTGGAATTTGTAATTTTAGTAATTTTTTAATTGACAAATTTTTAATTTGGAAATTAATTGTTCTTTCACACTAGCCGTGTGTAGGCTAAAGTATGGAAAAATTGAGTCAGACTGAAAAATTCAATGCCATATTCGGGATTTGAACCTAATGGTGGTTAACTATAAATAAGTTTGGGCTTTAAAGTACTTACACGATGTAAGTCGCCATTAACGTAGTTGTCTCATGTGTTTATGAGAACTCCTAAGTAGTTTACCGGGAAAAACAATAGTCAGTTGGAGAATTTAATGTCATGTCGGTACGTTGGCCAATTTTTCCAAATTTTTAATTTGTCTTCTAACGTTTAGTCATATCGGGCGGTCAATAAATTGGGTGAAATGATTCTCAAATGAGTACAGGGTCCATGGAGCTTAGAGTTACTCATCTTGAAGGATAAGGGAAAAACCCGGAAACAACCTTGCCCAGGTAACTCACTCTGACCGAGATTCGAACGCGGGACCCCTTGAACGTGAGGCAGACACGCTACCATCTGCGCTACCGAGGCGGGCCTTTCTTTCATGTGAATTCGTACACAAAGTTATGGGTAAAATAGGTTAAAATGTTCTGAAATCGTTGCAAAATCAACTTTTACCATTTTATCCTCAAGCATTTTAGCTATCTTAAATATTTGAAAATATATTGTGGCCTATAGGGATGCAAATAAATATTTTTATTATGCAGAATAACTACTAAAAGTGTTTGCATAAATTACAGCAGATAATGCTAAAATGTTGTAAGTGGCTATATTCTGCAGCATTTCAGGCAATGTTAAAGAAAACGGTGTGTCTACTCCTGATTTTTTCTGGTGTACTCCTTTCGTAAGTAGGTAAAGCTATAAGACTGGCACGAAAGACTATACTGACTCATCGTCGAAGCATTCTAAAATAGCTATTAGTAACAATGCTTCTTTCGTTTGGTTGACTGTCCCAAGCAATTCACAGCCACCATATCGACATTAACATTTGAGACATTAACATTTCACTTTACATTCACTTCTGAGATTAGTCCAACGTAGCTTGCGATTTTAGTGATCGGACCTCTAACCTCTTCGCACTAATTCGCAGGCTAGTTGTAATATGAGTAAGTGTGCTAATAATCTCTCCCACAGTCATAGCTTATATTGAAATATGAAACACAAATTCAAACACTCGAACATTAACTATCTGTAATCCCTAAGGTTTCGAATTTCCAGCCTTGTGATTAAATGAACCCGGGACTACAACTCTATATCTACAAAGGTGACAGATTTCAAACGTCATTACTCTGTCAAATATGCATGCATAATTGTGCACTTAATTATTGAAATCCAACTATGATAGATTGCAAACGGCACGCGGAACGCCTAATTGTAATGGCTTCATTGATCAATATTCTACCAATTAGAGTGCTCTAGGAGAAAAATGACCAATATTTTTCGTAGACATTGGCTCCCCTGGATGGTTTCTGAATGTTAAACCTAGAAATTACATCTATATTTGCACGTAGCTTATGTTGTAGTGTCCATAAACTAGTGGCTATGCAACATGCACAGTTGCAGGCCTTTAACCTGTAATATGGGTAATAAGATAAACTTAATATAGAACTTGTGATTATAAAAATGTTTGTACCGGATAGATTTTCATTATTTATATAACTTGCTCCAACGTAGGTGATATGGGCGATACTTCAAATAGGTGAAATGATGATCAAATAAGCTATGGATCCATCGAAATAAAATCTGAAGATGTGACTTTGTTTTATATTTCCTTGTGGTAATAGGGGAATACAAGGCGTGAAAAATAATCAAATGTCTGGAGCTCCGTGATTTTACCGAAAAACAATGCTTCACACTTTTCCCAATCTTTCTAGAGTATTCCCAAACTGTTTCACTAGCTGGCTTTCCGATTAAGAGGAGATGATAAAAAATATTTAAAATTTAGTGAACATCAGAATGGACTTATGTTACGTAATGACATCTACAAAATCTAAAATTGCAGATAATTGAAGTTTAAGTAAATCAAAAACGCATTGCAGGAAACTGGGCAGATACATTTTCTTTGTTTCGTAGGGGGACGAAAATAAAAATGTCTTTATTAATATTTTTATTTTCAGAATGTCATCAAGCCAAAGATCAGAGATTATTTCATTTTAATCAATTGCACTCTCTTCACCTGGTGCATAAATAATTCCCAGTTTAATTTTGCTTTTCATTATTAGTATAATGTGTTCCATTATTACTTATTCGTGAAAAATGATGATAAAACGGTGTGTAATGTGGGATCCCCACTATCAGAATTTATCTGAGTTTTGTAATATGTAAATAAATTGATTGATTTTGGAAGCATCGGTAAACGTTTAACTACATTGGTGCTTTTTATCGTAAAGCTCGAGTTACGAGTATTTTACTATATATACACTTTCTTGGGAAGGACATGACTAACTGATCACAGAGAAAACGTACTATTTGCCGTACAGTAATAACCGCTATTGCCACAACCATGAGGAGAGCCGGTATTGCCGTATTACCAGAACCCAATGAAGGTATGATCGCATTCACCATTAGCTGGAGTCGATCTGTTGCTGTCTTACTTTCATCCTGTAAGAACCCATTCATATCTAAGTTTACGTAATCTCCGACATCAGCACATATTCACTACGTGGAGCAAATCACGTGATAGGAACTGGTTTCGTCTTATAGCTGTGAACTCCTTAGTTGCGATGTCAGTCTGATTATAAAAGTGGCTGCATCTTATTCACTAGTGAATTATCAATACTTTGTTGCAATTCAGGTCAGTGAATAAAGCATTCTTAGTGTGGCCAATTTGTTCCGCCTTTCTGAGAGACAACGTGTATGGTTTGTGAGAACTATGAGCCGGTTTTGTTCCGAGCGTCAAGTGACGACAGGCATACCGCGTCTTATTAGCGTGTCACACTTCTTACGCACGGCTTATAGTAAATAATTAAACTTGCCTAAACACTGCATTTACTAGTACGGAAAGTGTGATGTTATTAACCCACAGCGAAATGTCACCCGCACTATCTCCAACGGAAGTTTGGAGCGGAGCAAACATCAAAAGTTAACTTGCTGGGGCAAATAATTTTCAATATAATGGGAAGAAAACATATAAAACAGCCGTGCCGTTTATAATGTTCACTTTATACTTTAATAGCTAACGCCAGGAACCTCTCCCTACCATCTCTAAATCCTCAGATTAACCAGATAATAGTGGCATTTGAGCGAAAAATAATATTCTATTACGTATTTTCCCTTTTGCACAATTATAAGGATTTTTGGTCCATCCAAACTGACTTTTCTTATTAAAACATTTATTTTATAATACTGGTCAACCTGAAGAAGTGACAGAAGAGAACAAGAAAATCCGAATTCACTTCACCGTACTATAATCCAAATATTATCTGCAGGATACGTAAAGGATAAATAGGATAAATAATGGCAGCACACGAAACCTTATTTTACACGAAGAAGAACGATGATGATGTAGAGGATTCACAAAAATCCTGAAATACCGTATCTAAGGAAATTAATAACATCTCAATTTAAAAGTATATAATTATTAGTATAATTATTAATTTAAGTGAAGCGTTAAAATTGTACGTTGTCTATGAATATATCATAAATGAAATGGTTTGCCTTGTCTAAAATGGCACCTTATAATTGCAGGAGGTTGGCTTTACCACTTGTGTTGGTAGTTACAGTCACGTTATATACTGTTACCCAAATTTACATTACCTATATAGTTGGAAGATTTTCACCATGCAGCTGTAGATAAATGCCTTCTATTTTGCACTGTTTGCGGCGGCTTTATTTCCTTCTTTTTAACCCACTTTGGTTTATGATTTGAGAGAGAGAGAGAGAGAGAGAGAGAGAGAGAGAGAGAGAGAGAGAGAGAGAGAGAGAGAGAGAGAGAGAGAGAGAGAGAGAGAGTTCAGATGGATTTCGTGTCTCTCGGCTGGAGTTGATCAGATTCTAGATGTTTCATTCATTACGTAATCGCCGATTTAATATTCTTGTACTATATATTAACAGATATTTTGTTATAGTGAGTTATAATAACATGACAAGGAGTACACCCTTATTTTACATTCAAGGATGTTCTTGGATTTATTGTTTTATTTATAGTGTTAGCTATTTTATCTTTAAAGAAACCTTATATCTTAGGATATCCTATAATGTCACTCAGACTGACAAAATTAGTTCCTAATTTTAACCTGCCTGTTATTTTTGGCATGTATTTTCTATTTATTTCTCATTTAAGTTCTTGATGACATTATTGGTATCTACTTCTAAAACGTTTCGCGATTTTAGTTTTATTCAAGGAGTACAGTTTATTCAAGTTGCCATTTCAGAGTTTATTAAGTTTGTTATACTCTTGTACACAGAGCCTCAAATGTACCTGGGGCCCTTAATAAGAGCAGCAGTTTAATGTACGTTGTTCACATTGAAGGAAGCTTGGAGAGAGAAAGTGGCACATAGATATTAAATGAAAAACTAAACACAGCTCTCGTGCTGTTTATTGTACTGTAACGGATAGAATATGATCTTTTGTTGCAGTAGAAGGGTGTTCAAATTTGGGGATTAAGCATATAATTATTTTCCGGCTTCCTCAGCCATCTCAGTGCGTTTTAGATGTTATATTTGCCCGTTCACTATAAGTTGGTATGTTAATATATTATTGTTACATTGTACAAACTCAGATGGCTATTCTATTTCGTGTATGCTACATAAAGTAAATAGCTTCAGTTCCAGTGTTCTATAACTCTAGCTTAGATGGAGATGCACTGTGGAAAAATACAATTGGAGATGTCTGAGAACACTGCATATATGTGAATAATCTAGAACTATGCACATAAAATACGACAAGCTGTGTCGGTGAAAATGTAAATATATACGAACAGTTCCTCTTTGCTGATAGTAATCCTATGTAGGCCCGTAAAATGCCACCGTGCCTGCAATGGAGGGTAAAAATGGAATCAAGTGTATTAAGTTTTACTTTTATCTGTTGATTTGATTGTCTTATATCTATAGTTCTCCATTCAATAAGCCTGCACAAGCTTCGATATATAGCGGGAACGTTTTTGGTATATTTGATACGAGATATGAATAGACTCTGTTGATATTACATGTCTCCAAGATCTCACCAGCATCTACATCAATCCCAGGCTTGCTTGGCAGGGCTATGAGAGGTAACTATTAGGGTTTGCGTAGGTATTGTATGAAACGACACAGTGTTAAAGCTTTTTAATCAAGTTTATTGATTTAAAACTTGATATTAAATGTTCAAAATATGTCGATCACATATATAATACCAATTAACTTGTTAGAAATAAATATTTTCATAAGTTTTATATTTCTGAAGATGTTTAAGAGACGGAAGGTTACATGAGGTCCATTCTCGTTGCCAGCCAGACGCGAAGTGAGGTGACGCGGACAACGGTTCGCTGCATTTGTTCAAAATCTGTCCGTTAAGCAACCACTGCTTTCAAATTAATACTCATTTACTTATGTTTTTACTTTTTATTTATTTTGACTGTTATTTACTATTTATATTCTCATTATCTATCTCTCTTATTCTCTTATTAATTATAGTACATAAATATCTCTTTTTTTCTCTCTAAATCTTCATCTTATGTAATGTAGCGGGATACTGATAAATTCTCTTCTACTAACACCCCATTAATATTAATACAATAGTTAAGCTCCGTATACTTATGCAAGATCGAGATCACGCTGATACGATTTGTTTGTTCATCTCCAATTTTTCCTTTTCTCATTTTGTAAAATTTTATTCTAACAGAATTATTTCTAAGATTAAATGTTGAAATATCGAAATATTGAAATTATCTACCTTCAAGCTTTACTTTTTAATTATGGCATAATACAACCCTACGCTATTAAACGGTGGTCTTTGGACGCTCCATTTTAAGTCTGTTTCTCCTGTGACAATATATCCCAATAGATCCATTTGTGAGTCCGACTTTAAGCCCCTTTTCGACCCTAACACTCCCTCCATGTTCGTCTCCTCCATTAATTGATGTATGCAATAAATTACACAAGACGTCTTAGAGGGTTATCATCCGTCCGTAAGGCTGTTGATATAAGCATGTTTATATCGTGGAGACTAGCAATTAAAACGCGGCTTTGTCATCGTTCCGCGGGCTTTCATACTCGCAAAATAATCTTAAATTTTAACATTTGCACCACAAATATTTTCGCACTGTGTTGAACAGTGACATATTCAATTTAAATACCATGTAATATATTTTAAAAGAACGAGAAAACTTATTTGTGTAAATATTCTCAGCTTTATTAGTTTAACCATTTTCCTCAACTATAAGCTTCATATATTTAACTTCCTTTACAGCACGCATCTCATTGTTATCATATGCCGTGTTCTTTATCTACTGTTGGGAGAAATCCTCTCGTGCACACATGGGGTTGTGAGGTGTTCATCTCACCCTATGTTGGTGGTCCGTCACGCAAGGATACCTCTTCACTTTATGTGGCGACCCACGCAAGCCAGAGAGTTGTCCATCAGGCCAGGCTTAGCGCAATGGCAACTCTTGCTGGGTGATGTATGGGCCATCATCTTTCACGGGCCCGGATGTCTTTACTAAATCCAACAGTTCAGTTTACTCTGGGCTCTAGTCGTGTATTACTCCACGCAGCGAGCAACTTGATTTGCAACATGAGGAATAGCCCTAGAGCTACAGACAAAATTCAGTGCTTGCCACGTTATTTTTGGTCGGATTTTCCTCCCAGTTATAACCGCCACACGAACACCACATGTGGCTGGAAGGGTCTTTATAAACATCTTGATCAAAGTGGTTGGTTTATGTACACAGGCATGATTTCAGTTTGGTAGTGACCAATCTAGTAATTTAGTTTGGAATTAGTTTGGAATTTAGTTTGGAACTACTTGCAATAGGGATGTTCCATGAACAGATATTCCCAAATGACTTATTCGATTGCTGGAGCTGACCTTACAATACTTTATGCAGGCCGATCACGAACATTAAATAAAAAGTTTTGGTTTTCCAGTTAAATGAAACAATTAAAGGTTGAGCTTTATTATCGGTTATAGAAGAATCCATTTTATTTTTAGTTGACTTAACTATGAGCACAATGAGCGATGAATGCATGCAATATACAGGTGATACTCAAATGAGTCCAGCGTCCAGTCCACTCAGAATAAGCAAAATATGATGGAAAATTGTGAGAAACATTCATTTATGACCTTAAAAATACATTGCATACTAATTCCTAATACTCAGCAATATACCAAGAGCACCATAGATGATAGACAACCAACATAATTATCAATTTCCTGGCTGTGTAATGTGAATATAACGTTTTTGTCTTATACCCAAGAGTTTCCGAGTTCAAATCTTGGTTAGGTAAGTTACCTGGATAATAATCATTTTGTATAAAAGAAGTATGCTCCTAACGTAAGGAAAGCTCTTGTTGAAATCGTAGATTTTGGTAGGTTAACATTAAACGTATGAGGTTTTGGTTAATTTACATTCTAATAATATCTCTAGTTGATGAATATTATGGCATCAATGTTTTGGAAATTAAATTATTCAAATTATTCATAGTCCAATATGTCCTAGGTAATTAAAAATCGCTAAGTTTAAACAAATAGGAGTACCAGTATCAGTTCTTCCAAAGCCAGAATAATGAAGTTGGATTTTAATTGCTACTTTTTCATACAAAATTGTAGCTCTTGAAAGATGCTCACTTTCATTTGAGCGTCCTGTACATAATATTGTATTGCACACGTTATCATCAGTTATGTTCAGTGAAATGCATTTAGATATCGTGAAACAACCAACCCAAAACCAAACATTATGTTGTGATTGGCAAGGGTTTAACAAAAAATTCACACCAAAACTTCTATAGATGTGCATTTTGTAACATTTCTATTTTCTCAAAAAAGGGCCCTTAAGACTTTTCTTATTAAGATACCATATGTAACCGATATTTTAAACCTTCTCAATTTTACAGAACAGCCTGTAAGGTCCTCGCCTTTTGGAAGAAACCTTTTATAATGTTTTTATACGTGGTAAGTCATTGAATAGACTAAAGCTTAGCTAACATGTAGAACGCTTTAGAGTGGCATGTTAGAGGAGAATACGTTTCCATATTTTAGCTAATTAACACAAGATCGGACCAGGCCGTTATCCGCCGGTCATTCAGGAGGTTGCGGGTTCGTTCCCCATCGATCGTCCGCTTTCATTTTGTCACTTAGGCGAATACTATTTCTCAACCTATCTAGCACAAGTTTGCTTTCCTCATTTCCTATTCTCTTTATCCCCTTCCCGTTCATTGCCACCAAAGGTTTCGGATATCCAGGTGTCTAACTTGGGATAGCTGCTGTAGCCCATACGATGCTCCACAACCGTTTGGGTTTCCACATATGAAGGGATAGCTGCGGGTGAGGGGTCACAATAGAATGCAGGCGTCGTCGGAGTAATGATCTCTAGAATCGTTATGGACCTGTCCATGATTATGTTGTCACCAGATTTGGTCGCACTTCAGGTCTTTACCCTCACTCTTTTCTCCCCCCGAGGTAGCGATAGAAGTACAAAGTGCCTTGGTTGCGAAGGTCGCTTTAGTTGAATGTAGTTGTATATTTGGGACCGTTATCCGGACATCAGTTATAGACCAAGTGAGTGTTAGAATTGTTCCCTGGGTTCAGTTGTTTAGTTCTATCTTACGAATAGGGTAATGAGAAGGCTTTATGTTTCTGATAAAGTTTTCGGTGTATATGTGCGAAAAAAACAATGTTTATTTATTAAACTTTTGGAAATTCTGCTTTAATTAGTTGTCTGTCTAAGGCCAACTACATATCTCTATGATATATTCTGTGCTTCGGACAAGACACATAAAAGACACATAAACACATACAAAAAAAAAACGAAAACTGTTCGTTTATTCCTGGATTACTGTTGTTTTGTGGCGCCTATAGATTCATTTGTATTCCGTTGGACATGTATGTTTTGAGCTTCCAGCGCCTTTGTTTAACAATTCCCTTATGTGTCATGAATTGATAAGATTAAACTGTTTCCAATACTGGTTTATTCTCACGGTGCTGAATAAACATAACGTCGTTCTTGGACATGAGGACGTAACTCATTCTTAACAGAGTTCATCACGTGCTCTGTTCACAGAAGTTCATTTATTTATTTAGGTGGACCGAAACCTTGCTCGTTAGACAAGAGTAGAAGGTAAACAGACGGTCGTGGGGTCGAGTCTGCCCCTCCAGCGCAAGTACAGTTAATGTATTTGTTTTATCTTTGTTCTGTCTTGTGTGGTGACCATACATAAGTTGAATAGTATATACAGGAGGTACCGTTTTTCCGTCAGGCGTTTAACATTCAAGATCTGCTTTATCTATTGGGAAGATATATGGAATGATCGTAGCTTCAGAAGCCATCTGACTTGTGAAATTTTTGGTGGGAATTCTAAAAGAATTAGTATGAAGTACTTGTAACGACATTATACTAACAGACTTAAATACAATAGTTCAAAAATACTTGTCTTTAGAATATCTAGAAATTCAAAATTTGGTGCAACATTGTATTTTCATTCTTTTCAGACGATTGTATTAGGCCATACGCTCGGTCTCCAAATAAATATTTTCATGAAACACATTTTTCTAAAATGGAAGATTAAAATTAGTCGTTCCAACGTTTCCTTGGTCTGAAACACAATTTTCGTTAAATTGAAGATTAAAATTAGTCGTTCCAACGTTTCCTTGGTCTGTTCTGATACTTCTTTGACTTCATGATTTTTTTTTCTTTTTTTTTTTTTTTTTGGTAATTTACGTCCTCCAACATTAAGTCATATCGGACGATGAATGAAATGGATGAAATGATGCTTAAATGAGGGTCCATAGAGCTTAGAGTTACCCGACATTCGTCTTTCAGGATAAGGGAAAACCCCGGAAAAACCTTATCCAAGTAACTCACCCTGACCGAGATTCGAACTCAGGACCTCTTGAATGTGAGGCAGACATGCTACCACCACGCTACCGAGGCGGGCTTTTTGACTTCATGGTGTGTAGTGGACTACATACTTTTAAGGGTACTCTGTATTGAGTCATCCTTAATACAACTTTTGTAAAACATCATAACATCATGGCATACTATATGCAATATTTACTATTAATATTACACTAATTACCTTTAAATTTTTTTAATTTTAAAAAGAGAATATGTTTTAATGTGGTTAAAAATTTCAAATTAAACTTAACATTTTAATATATAAATTAAATGAAGATTTAGAAGAAATAAGAGGTCACTGCAATTATCATATTCACAGCAGGGGAAATTTGCCGCCAAGTCTCTTATTATTCAAGCGACTGGTGCTCGTAGCCATGGTCTCTAAAGTGATATTCTATTTTTTCCGCCGCATAGAGGGTCGCGGGTTCGAGTCCCGCCTTGGGCATGGGTATTTATGTGTATCGTGTACAGGTATGTGTAAAAACACAGAAAAACAGTAAACAAAGCAAAAGAATAAAAACGGTAAGAACAAGGAAAAAGCAAAAGATATATCCGGATATGTAGGTATATATGTATGTATACGTAGGTATCATATATGATACTTTTGGTATTCACAGTTGAAAATGGGATGGTGATATGAGAAAGCGCTTCCAAGAAATAACTACAAGCAGGGAAATGATGGTACTGGTCAGCAAAAGTCATGCATCTAAATCTGCATCTAAAGAATGTATTTTTCTTAACATCCTTAACATGTGCTGGTTAAAATAAGGAGACTTCGTAGTGCCACGTTGCCGTATAGGAGAGATATTCGTATTTTGTCTTTATCATAATATACATCCAAATTACGTGTACCCAAAAGAACTACGTTTCTACGAACCTGACTCGACACATCTGTATGACTTATCTATGCATTATAAATTCAAATAATATATCATATATCATAATATTAATGTAAACCTTTGTTCTTGTACTCTCGTTAAGCACCTCAAGTTTGTTTTTATTAATTATTTCAAATTAAGTTATGTATATTTTGTTGCATGAAATATAGAACATTGTATACCATTCGTATTTTATAGGCTAATGGTTGTTACTATCGTAAAAGTCATGCGCGAGGAAAAAACAATCAGGTATCCCGCGTTACAGTTCAGTATAGAAAAAGTCAAATATTTTTATTTATTTAATTATTTAGTACCAAGGTTTTATATAATGGCATCTACCGGAGTTGGCCCTAGCTACTTATCTACCAGATGTTATTTACTACAATTCTTACAAACCCTTGTTTAAATATACCTTAAGTTCTAAATTTTACATTGCTGTTTCCTACTCACAGCACCCTCCAATTGATTGAACTCTAATATGTAACAAAGAATACTTAAAATGGCTAACGCTACAATTACTTTACATAAATTGTGTATTTCAGCAGGTTATACATACTTATTTAATTACCTTTCTGAAAATATATTATAGTTTGCCAATTATACAAAATTATGCACGTTTGGAATATATAAAAGTTTACAAGCTTTCACATGATTAGTATATACATTATACATTAATCTAAATCACTAAAGCCAAATTTTAGAGAAAGCAATCAAAATTCTGCTTAAAGAATACTTTAAATTTGCCTTTTTAAAAAATATTCTGTTGCATTGTACATTATGCTGAATTTATGGATTTGAAGTTTGAGAATTCTTTTTCAAATTATGATGTTCACACATACATACCATCCACCCGCCCGCCCACTCTCCCACTCACTCCCCCCTCACCCCTAACACACACACTGACGCAGCCACTGTCACCTAGGAACACTGAGATGACATATAACTTGATATCAGAAAGATATTAACACAAACAAACGAATAAATATAAATAAATGGCGTATACCAGAATAGATATATGTTATAATGCTAGCATATACTCCGGAGACCACCACAGCGACAAGGTCAGTAAACTCCCTTTGCAATCCCTGTAAACAAACAATCCTACTCTATTGTCTGTTTTGCCCTCTAGGTAAATTTGGTGCCACCCAGTTGGAAACCAACCCATTGTTAAAATCCCAAGCGTGCTTCTGACAACAGGCTTCAATATTTTGACCGTCGCTCAGAACGCATGCTTCCGCATAAATTTTTGCATGCGGACCGTTAGAGAAAGCGTCTCTGATATTAGGTCCGAACCTGGAAATTCTGAACACTGATCTTAAGGGGGGATAGGTACCAGCCAATGAAAAATTGATATTTGTTCATGTAATTTTGTAAATTTAAAAAAATGCCTAGAGTGGGGTAATTCAAAGTGATGGCGGATAGTAGGTTTTTCTAGTAAGAACACTTCGGTCCTGAGTTCTATGTGAGACGGACGCGTATTCGGCACCGCCTAACAAGTACACTTCCGCTCCATGCACCGAGACAAAGTGCAGTATCTAACAATCGCTCCAGTGAGAGTTAGCGCAAAGGGTAACATACAGGGAAGATGATAAATATATCTAGTTCGACTACGCAGTGCTATAGCCTCTGCGCACCACAACACAGTATTGACGCGGGATACAGTGACGCTAAACACTGCGACCTCACGGACGACGACTTTATGGTGGCGAGCAAAGGGATCTAAGGACAACAATAAACTTCTTTCTATCAGATTCGAGGTGTCATTATTCAAACCACAACCAGTCAGGACGCACCCACTCCCTGATGAGAGTTCTCATGCGGGAGCTACAAGTCACCTCGAGCCGGTCACAATCTCTCTTTACTTAACCTCCGCACGCCACCAATCCTTAATTGTTAAGCGTTGAGCACAAGGGAGAGCTCGACGTGGTCCGCTACGGGCCGGACCGTCTCAACACACATACATACATACATATATACATACATACACACATACACCACTTAAAAGCATTCTGTGAATACATAAATTCAATTAACCTGTAAAGATACGTAAATATGTATAACTTGTGAAATCAACTGCTAAAAGATGTAATGTAATATTAACATGTGAATATGTACAATTTGTAAAATCAAATGTTGGAAAAATGTAATGTAATGCATGTTATACTACTATGTAGTGGGGCATGCTGACTGTTATCAATAAAGAAAAAAAAATACATACATACATACATACATACATACATACATACATACATACATACATACATACATACATACATACATACATACATACATACATACATACATACATACATACATACATACATACATACATACATACATACATACATACATACATACATACATACATACATACATACATACATACATACATACATACATACATACATACATACATACATACATACATACATACATACATACATACATACATACAAGCATACATACATACATACAAGCATACATACATACATACATACATACATACATACATACATACACATACATACATACATACATACATACATACATACATACATACATACATACATACATACATACATACATACATACATACATACATACATACATACATACATACATACATACATACATACATACATACATACATACATACATACATACATACATACATACATACATACATACATACATACATACATACATACATACATACATACATACATACATACATACATACATACATACATACATACATACATACATACATACATACATACATACATACATACATACATACATACATACATACATACATACATACATACATACATACATACATACATACATACATACATACATACATACATACATACATACAAGCTAGACGGAAGATGTACTAATAATCAGGCAGAACAACTGGCCATATTGAAAGCGCTACAAGAACTTCCAAAATTTAACAACACACCGGAGGAAGAGAAGACTGTAGCGATATATTCAGACAGTACAGTAACCCTAGCCATTCTGCGGAATAATAATAAACATAACTCCATAGCAGAGAAAACCCTTAATATATGTAATACCTTACAAAGACAAAAATGGAGAATACACTTCAGTTGGGTGAAAGCCCATGTAGGTATATGTGGAAATGAGTTAGCAGACAAACTAGCGAAATCTGCTGCTCTAGATGGAGATCTGCCCTTTAGCTACAGTTTCATACCTAAATCTGTAATTATTTCTGAAATACAAGAAACAGGACATCAGGTCTGGCAGAATAGATGGAATGCCACGGACAAAGGGGCACTCAGCAAATTATTTTTTCCAACAATAAAAGATAGGCTGAAGAGAAAGCTTCCTTTAACACCAATTTTCACAGCAATAATTTCCGGCCACGGAAAAACCAAAGCTTATTTACACCGATTCCATATAGTAGACGATCCAAAATGCACATGTAACAGCTCCCAACAAACTGTAAACCATTTAATATACGAATGTGTAGACAAAAGTCAACAAAGAGCCAAGCTAATACAAGATGTAACTCTAAATGGAAGCAAGTGGCCAGTAACCAACGAGAGTCTTGTAAAACACCACTTAAAAGCATTCTGTAAATACATAAATTCAATTAACCTGTAAAGATATGTAAATATGTATAACTTGTGAAATCAACTGCTTAAAGATCTAATGTAATATTAACATGTAAATATGTACAATTTGTAAAATCAAATGTTGGAAAAATGTAATGTAATGCATGTAATACTACCATGTAGTGGGGCATGCTGATTGTTATCAATAAAGGAAAAAAATACATACATACATACATACATACATACATACATACATACATACATACATACATACATACATACATACATACATACATACATACATACATACATACATACATACATACATACATACATACATACATACATACATACATACATACATACATACATACATACATACATACATACATACATACATACATACATACATACATACATACATACATACATACATACATACATACATACATACATACATACATACATACATACATACATACATACATACATACATACATACATACATACATACATACATACATACATACATACATACATACCAGGATGATTTCGTTTCAAAGAAGTTGTTTGGGCTAGCTGAGGCATCTCAGTTGTTTCACGGTGGAATATGGAGCATAATTTTTTATTTGAATACTTGTACGTACAACAAATAATAAATTTAAAATATTTTCTTTTGGATTCTTCGGCTTTAAGGTCTAACACCTATTTTTCTTTATGTAAACTGTAACAAAAATACAACTTAGTTGACAGTAATGCAGTGTCCACCCACAAGTGTTTTATTGTCACTTTGAGCGCACCTGGGAGTAAATATCTAGATGTCAACAATGACATCGCAGTAAACAGACAGCGGAACTTCATCACTGGAAGCCCCTCCCGCATAAGCTGTACTTCGCTCTGAAAACCTTGATCACTTATTTAGGCGGCAGTAGTTCCATGAAAAATTGGCTGGATAATCAATATGTTCCTCTTTCAAAATGCATGCGTTGTTTGACAATTTGATTTACCTCCCGCCCCTCAGAAACCAAATACATCAGCGCTTGAAAGCGAAGTCCATTGCTCTGTAATCTTGTAAATAGATCCCCTCATTGCAACAATCACGCAAATTGAGCTACACAAATTGGTATGCTCAAAGCAAATAGTTATGAAAGGAGAAAATCAGATTGGTATCTAAGTTAGATAGCATTACCCGACTTTGATTTTTCGACTAATGTAATTCGTCACGCAAACAAACAGAATAATGCAAGATTGTGGTCATTGTTGACGCTTTTACAACGCGTTTATAACAATTCTATATGCGCTATTTTCATATCTTACACTAATGGTTGCGATATTAGTTAGCACCTATTGAAAATATTTTGTTATTATATTATTTTAATCAAATGTTTGGTTGAAACTAATAAACCCGAATTTCCATTGAATAGAATCTGGATAAAATTTGTCAGGGAATATAACATTCCTTTATGTACTTAGGTAGTCAAGAGCAACTGGAACAAAGGCATTGATTTATTTCGGTGACGAAAAAGAGTATGGCATAGCTATATGCTCTTCATTGCTATGAAGTTCTGCATAAGTTCGTATATCTGGTATATATATATAACCAATGGATACAAAATCAGTGCCAGGAAATATGTAGTACCTAATTTGTCAATAGATATTTTTGCAACATTAGATATCTATTCTTCTCAAGTGAACTGTGGTTCATTCCGGTTTATTGCGGCATCTCATTCCACCGGCGCTTCATCTTCATCTCATGTATAATCAGTGTCATCACCTGCGGTGAAGTATGTAGTAAAAGCGGGCGTTAAACACTACACTACACATCTTATAGATTGCTTGAAGGTTTACGAATATTGTCCATTTTACTCTTCCTTCACAAGAGCCTGCTACTAAGATTTCAAACATTATTTACCATGTTCTTAGTGTTACTGTAAGTTGTACATTAGGGTTAGGGTTATATATTGCAGCCCCATGTAATAGGACGTAGGGCGATGTTCCTAACAAGCCCATGCTCGAAGACTCGCTGTAGCCGCCCAGTCAGAGTAAACATGTGTGCCATCTCTCCTACACGGTCATACGCCACCAAATCTAGTTGCACAGCTAAAGGAGGGAAAAGCAATGGTAATGGACGTGACAGAAAAGAAATGGTGGTGTTTATCTACCAGGAAAATACGAACAAATGTAATGCGAGAGTGTTGGTCGATGGTAATCGAACTCCGAATACGTATGTTCCAAAGTGATGTCCCTGTGTATGTTGAATGTTAGTAGTTCGTTTTGTTTAAAATCGTGTAGCGAATAACACAAACTACTTACACTAGCTAGAGAATGTTGTCTTAGTTTAAGAATTGGAGTTTTCTTTCCGGAATATTTACATTCTATTTGTAAAAGTTTACATCTTCTACAAGGAAACTGCTAATTTTGCTTCTTATAGAGTATTCAGATGTCGTTTGTCAATAAAATGTATATGATTGATTTAAAATGTGTTTAATGTAAGCCATATTACTAAATTCTGAAGCCACATCCCAAAAAACATACCTTGAATACGTTGTAATGCATTCCACTTTCTTCACGAAATAAAATACTCATATTTTGAAACTATGCCGGATTTTGTTGACATATTTACCATGAAGTTATTGATGTACAGTTTCATATTTTGTGTAACACTAGAGGTGTTGAATTCGGGCAACACAATTTACACAAACATGATTAGAGGTATGTAATTCTGGTCAAATTAAATAATTTAAAACCTCGCCAGTAATTTGCTTTGAGATGCAAATGTATGTACATCTGAATGACAGAAAAGTTCACACTGGCTTTGTATCAAACTGTAATTAAACGTGTGAGCATGTGATGTAGTCGTTGAAGCAAGATGACATAATCATATACAAATGAGGAGAAAATGTGTGTGCATCTAAAATTATAATTGATGTTGGCACTAATTCAACAAACAATTTATGAAAGTTTAAATGAAATGCGTTTGATACGGGCAAATCGTCGTGACATATGGTTGTCGAACTGATGACTATCAGGCCCTCATGATCAGTCCCAATATATCATGATATTTATCCATATAAACGATAAGGCGTGATTTATTGCCCTTCTGTTTTGCAATGCAGCACATTTTGCTAATAGGTTAATTTACCTAGTGTAACCATGCAATAACATAAAAGTTTTGCTTTGATTTGTGACGAAATGTCGGACCAACGTAAATTTCCTGTGTTGCATACTGTTTTTCGAAGCAGAACTTTTATCGACGCTTCTTTTCCAATCTATGAATTTGAAGGTTGTGGTGGTGTGTGTACGGTTGTGGTTCGTACCCAACAACAATAGGACCAGATCAGGAGTGAGGAGTGAAAATTGCCGCGACAAGGAAATATTTATGTCAACTTAGCTGGTGGAGATTAAAAACGAACCTTTTAATCTTCTGCCATTTTAAAGACATAGAGTACACACTTTCTTTAGGAAGTAAGAAATGAAGTTACTGAAAGGAACAAAATGAATTTCTTTAAGTATTTCGCTAAACATCTTTATTTTGTTTATCTAACATCCTCCACAGTAGAGCACTATGGGCATGAGTAGAATAGGCGAAATGATTCTTAAATTAGCGCAGGTCGATAAATTCTAGAGTAACACGACATTCATACTTCCGGTAAACTCCGTAAGATGTGTTACACAAGTAGATCTATACATTTTGAATGTGAGGCAGACAAGCTACCCTAATCGACATAGGCGGGCTCACAAATGAGAAAATTACCTACAATACAATATTTCATAACATAACACCACTAAAGTATTTGACGCATTAGCTGCATTGGCATCTTCTGTCCGTAGTACTGGTAGGCTGTATAAAGGCTGAAGGTTTTTGCTGCGCGCAAACTCTAAGGGTTTTACAGCAGGTAGGTTTCTATTTAAAGGAATTTGTCGGATGGTATATGGCTCTAAGATTGAATTTTGTTGTGATGTTATGTTCCTCGGAATGTAAGGAAAGGATGCAAAATCTTATGCACCCTGTTGCTTTGTTTAAAAAATTATTAACTTTGGTTGAAATTTGAATGCCAAACAGCTTGGAAGGACAGCTTTGGTAAGGCAGGCTTCGACATCATGTAAATGATGTATGACAAATTGAAACTGTCATACAGAAATTAAGGATTGCAGTGAGTAAATAATCGTAATAGATTTCAGAGGAATGTTGGATCTCTGTTACAACACGTGCAGGGGTATTGGGTTGAGCCGTTTAACAGCAGAGACGTAAGAAAGAGGGTTTTGTTAGCAGGAATTATAAACGGATAGCACTTGACTCCGTTTGAAAAGACATTGTTCGGACCCTTAATAATGGCATGACCGAGACTAATAATCACAATGGACAAAATAGTCACAAAGTGGATTTTGGTGTGAAAAGGCACGGCTTCGAGAGGTGAAAGTCACACACACGCAGCTGTGTGAGAGAGACTGACCGTGACTGTCGGCCCAGTAAGACGGTCATCTGGCTGGGCCTTCGGCGAAGGCAGACCAGAACCGGAGAGAAAAGATATCTGTCGGTTCCTACGTAAACAACGAATTAAGTGGTATCGATTAATAAACATTCTACATACGGTAACTCTAAACAGTGATGTAAGTATTGGTAACCTTTGGTCGGCAACTTCGAGTTTGATGTGATAAAAAGAAGCAGTCATTAAACCAGTTTGAAATTTGCATTCCAGTGTCATTAGAACCATCCTTACTCTCATACATATTCACGCATACCCTTTGACGGAACTCATTGCTCTAACAAACTGTCTCGCACGCGTGGAACTCTTTGCTCAACCCGGTTCTACCCATCTCGCTGTTACAACAGATACGATATGTAATAAATCGAGTCATTCTCAAGAAATAAGCATTCCACATACACTCGATAAGATATCAGAAAAGTTTAAGGAAAGCGGTGGTGCATACCAGTAATAGTTTCCTTTAACTCCTCGCTTATTTAATTTCTGTTTGTAGTTTGTAAACCCAGTTATCAAATGATTTTCATTTTCTGGAAGAAATTCTCAATAATATTTAAGGATATTGATGTACTGTCACTGACTGGCAGCGCAGGAACCACTGGTGTGCGAACCTCAAAAGTTGTAATGGGACGCGGCGGTCACGAAAACAAAAGCATTGCTTCTTGCTCGTTATCAGTGACCCTAGCCTCACTTTCAAGTAATGGGGCAAAGGGCAGTTACTTGTGGAAAAAGTAGACTAATGACTCGCAATGTTCCAAGGACACTTATTTTGCTATGATGTTAGATAATTGTACAGTACTTTCAACCAGTTACTCTAAAATCGACAGCTTGCTTTTAAGTGACAAATGCTTTATTTAGTATTATTATACATAGTGAAATAAAAAGCTTGACTCGTTGTATAGTTAATATAGTTTTGGTTAAATTTAGCTACAACTCTTTAACTTCCCTCTGAAATGTTTAAGTTGCAAATGTTCACCAGCTTATTTGCCGCCATGGTCGTGATGTTCGGACGCGTTAAACATCCATAAACAAATAACTAAATAATATCTTCTTTACTGCTGTTTAATAATCCGAAAAAAGACTTTAATAGTGGCAGGCTACCGTGGAGTATGCCGGTATGTTTACACACAGTTATAGCAGGCGGCACGGTGTGTCACCTACCTGCAATTTCTTTGACAGCATGAAGCAGGTGGCGTTCCTGTCATTGCCTAATCCACGCTCATTCTGAGCATTTTTATGCAGCTATATTGCGGTAAAAACGATCTATGTGTCATATAGAAGATGAGCAACTACTTCTATATATTCGTTCGGTTTCCTTTTGAATCACCCTGTATAAATATATCTTTGCTAAACATTGTCTTCAAATCATCAGTACCGTGTGTGTGTGTGTGTGTGTGTGTGTGTGTGTGTGTGTGTGTGTGTGTGTGTGTGTGTGTGTGTGTGTGTGTGTGTGTGTGTGTGTGTGTATTTGTGTTTGTGTGTGTGTCTGTTTGTGTCTGTGTGTGAACTGCATAATTCGATCGAAAAATATGAAAACGTCCTCAAAGATATGAACGATATGAATATTGAAAGAAAATCTTAACAATCTAGTTACGCTCTATATAACAAATGTTAATGTACTTTTGATTTACTAAAAACGGCTTAACGATTTAGGGTTACTACGGAGGAGATTCGCAACTGAAATCTGTGGTTGATTGTACCTAAGTCTCAGTAAGGCATCCACGGGATAAAGGATGAGGCGACAGGAGACAGTGTGGCCGACACAAGGAGTCATGACATCGCCGAGTCACTCGCCAACACTTCTACTCTGAAAGAAACCACCAGATGAGAGCTGATGTGAAATGGTAGTGGAGATCAAATGCAGGTACACGAAATTCGGGAGATGTACTTAACCTAGCCAGCGTTCGCCTGGCGACCGAAAATCCCCGAAACAATTAATGGGTTAAGAGGTGGGTCACATGAACAGACTTCACTAATAGTGATACAGACGAAACCGCCTGAGCCATCCCGCTAGGTCTTAACCATTTAATTAAGATACCATATGCATTTAAGTTAATTGATGGAAATTAATTAATTTTTCACACTAGTGTATATAGGCTAAGGGTTTTGATGGATAAAGTGAACATGACAATTTCTACTATCCAGGAGATCCGTGGTTCAAATCCTGGCCATAGCATTGGATTTTTTATGTTGACCCTATCCATCAAAATCCGTAGCCTATATACGGCTAGTGTGAAGAAATGATAAATTTCTATCAATTAACTAAAATAATAAGAGTTAAATGAAGAAGCCTGGGACTCAGTACTTACGATAGAAGTCGCCACAAAGTGTGTATGTCGAATGCGAGAGCCCCTAGTGGTTTACCGGGGAAATATACGAGTCAAATGGAGAATTTAATGCCGGGACTGCAAGTATTTTAATTGACGTCCTCCAACGTTAAGTCATATCGGATGGTGAATGAATTGGATGAAATGATGTTCAAATGAGTCCATGGACCATAGAGATTAGAGTTACCCGACATTCGTCTTGAAGGATAAGGGAAAATACCGAAAAAAAAGCCTTATCCAGGTAACTCACCCTGACCGAGATTCGAACTCGGGACCTCTTGAACGTGAGGCAGACACGCTACCACCACGCTACCGAGGTGGGTCTAGGACGGCACCTTGGCCTTCTTGGCTTAATGGGTTAGAGCAACTGGACGGAAACCAGGAGATCCGTGGTTCAAAACCCGGCCAAGGCATTTAATTTTTCATGTTGAATCTATCCATCTACCAAATACATATTTAGCATTCATTCTGAAGTTATTTGATTTCATTGTGTATGTTGATGAATTATATGGAAAGAAAAAAGACTTACCTTACAGAACAATGTAGTTGTTAAAACATACAATCCATGTGGAATACAGCTTTGTGTTTTTAACATTGCCGATGTATTTGTTCCCAATGCTTTGGATTTTACATTACACTTTCCACTTTTAAATGCTGAGAAACCATTGAAACCCATTATAGTGACTTGCTTTCCACTGATGTCATTATCACTTCAGAGTGTTATAGCCGCTCAAGTACTTACAACTCATGGTGTGAAGAAAGAATTTCTGTAAAATATTGACCTTGAATAGATATTGCAATAAAGCGTGCGATAAGTTCATCATTGTAAAGATACAATTTGGAAATATGAGGGTATACATTTCCGAGATGCAGTTACCGCGTATATTGCATTTCCCCACCATCCCCCAAGAAAAATAGTAATAGGAATGGTAAATATGTGATACGAAAAATAATTACTCACAGTTGTAATGAGTTGCTTGTAAGTGTTAAGAAAAATCAGTAACTTTCAACTTATATTTGGCTGCTCTGGATTTAATGCATAAAGTTGATCAATCAGATATTATCTATTTCATAAAATGTTAATTAATGAAAGATATAATTTAAATAAATTAAACTACCTCGTCCAACACTTTCAATAAAATAAGTAAAACTCGGGTAACTGAGGTATATAGGAAATTCAACTTTTGATAGAAAGTTGGCAGAAAGGATAAAGGCAAACGATAATAGAAAGAGAAATGCATGGGAAGATAACATGAAATTTTTCATATTTATTTTCCACTAAACGATTTATGAAATTAAGTAGAAGATCAGAATCAGTTTAGCATTTCTTTATATCATTATTTCCGTTATACACTTCAACTAGATAGAAAAGTGTGAGGAGACAAACAGCAGAAAGCAGTATTGTTTTATATGCCGCACTAGAGCAACATTACTTCCCCCAGTTTGAAAACGAACATAAAACGCAGCTGGAATTGGTTTATAAATTCTGTTCATTTTTCAGCGACTCCGCATATCATTGAAGCGTGAGCCAAAGAAATTTGCAAACATATTCGCTACCGTGGAGCGAATTTCCTATAATGTAACGGGCGCTGCAGTACCCGACGTCATTCTTTCGCAGAAGCGTAAAATATTTCGCTGATGTTCCAGCTTCAGGGGAAAACAGAAATTTATATCTTGGCACAAATACAATATGACAGGCCTTAAAGCAGCAGAGCAGTAAGCGAGTTTCACGAAATGCTGCTTCCATTTCCCTTGGACGGCTTTACAACAAGATACACAAGTGGCTGGCTACTGTACAGATCACCTAGGGCAACATTTCTGCTGCTCGCTGTAGTTTTTATTCTTATAGACATGGACTTTCCTGCAATTTAAGGAAGCACTAACGTAACAATAGTATCTTGAGCCTCAGCCTAGGGACATCATCAGCAATGTAACGAGAATTCCTTCCAATGATATTAATGGACTTTTATTAGCAATTCTCCAGCGTTTTTGTAAAGTAAACGTTGGGGGGTTTTAAAATATAAAAGTTATAAGTTTTAAAGTCACAAAGGTCAGAAGCATCTCTCTAGAGTTAATTATATGTTAATTAATCCATAATTAATTAGAATCTTAAATTACTTTAGGTAATGTTTTGTACATTTGCTATGTAATTTTATAACACCCAATTGAATTTCGTGTCACTGGATAACCATGTGGGACGGGGAACGCAATTTTGTGACGAAAACAAAAAATCATTAAGATTTGTTTCACAGACATATTTCATATGTTTATTCGTTTCTAAAATGTTTAATATTTTAAGTTCCAGATCTTTGGAATTGAGTTTTACGTGATCGCCATTTATAAACGTTTGAGGCAAATACCTTTCTTCACATAATTGCATAAAGAACAAAAAATTATGTTAATAAAATTATGTAGGTTTCTTTCCGCTTCTTGCATCGTGGAATAGATGTTATTAAATCTTCATCACGTGTTTTGAATGCACTATAAAAATGCTTTATTTTCATTGAAATAAATACATAAAACAAAAAATATATATAATCTTTATATAAATATTGAATGACAATGTATGTGCGTGAAATATCAACTACATGGAGAGCCTTCATATCCGAATATTTAAATTATTTCCTTTTTTTATTCTTTTTTTCATTAATCATCGTGGACTCTTTAAAGCGCTGACACCCCTGCAACCGAAAGTATTCGACTCAATAGACTTGTTTCTGTCAACTTTGAAAGGAGCCGTAAAATCCAAATGGTCAGCATTTTGTACGAGAACTTTTAATGGCATGTACTGTGCTATAATGATTTACGTCAGAGATATATTTAACCCAATGAAAAAAACACAATATCTATTCTGTACAAATGCGATATAAGCAAAAATGTATAGTGTACTTTGAAAAAAAGTGATACGTGATGTATGTGAGCCAATATGCAGTCAGAATCAAATCAAGAGATGTTATATACCATGGCTCCATGCAGCAGAGAGCATTGACAAAAGGTCTGCTCATTATATCGCTGCCATAGTTCGCATGACATAAAATAATATAAGCGACAAATGCATATCTTTTAGATCACAGGCAGTGAGTTAATACCGTTTCGTAGGAAGATTTAACAATTTTTTTCTTTTAATTTATTAATGTCTACATTGTTTGGGTAGCTATAATACTGCATTGCAGTGATATTAAACTCTATAAAGTGTCAATATTGTAAATAGGGCTCTAGATTAACATACTTAAGTGCGCTTAGGCCTTCGATAATAATTTGCTCTATTTTTTCAGGACAATGTTATTGTGCAGTGTACTCGACAGTGGTAGGATTGTTGGTTCTTATTTCTGTAAGATACTCACGTACTTGTACTGAAAATGATTATTACCTTTTGCATCATGAGTTTACTTTCCTCTGATTAAACCAGCACTACATAATTAGTTAAATTGTTTCCGTCTGACGCATGGATGCCGATATTAGAAGACCTTTTGGTCTCTTATTGCAGATATTGAATTAAACTCACAAGTAATAATTATATTAACATCTGAGTTTTCTGTGTGACTGTCTTTGTGTTTTTAAATTAAATGGGTTTTTGTAAAACTGATACAATGCACTAAAAATTGAGGAGTCCATCAGGTAACACCAGGGAGAGTGTCAGTTTACTTGAAAGTAACAGAATCAAAATGTAGCACCATGCTTCTGGATTCATTTAGGTGGACTTTCTTCGCTTCAAGTAGTGTATTCGAAGTCAGCCGACGAAAGATGTTTCTCAAGTGTATTTTAATAAGACAATTCAGTTTATCTATGTTTTTCTGCGACAGTTATTTTGGTATAATTTCTTCTCGTTACTGCCACCATGCTGAAATGTTGTGCTGGTAACATAGCATATAATCTGTTCGCTGTTACAATAAAGTATTACTCCGCAATCCTGAATGAGCTGTATCGGTTAGTAGGCAACTGGTTATATGTAACATCTGGGCGTGGGCACTTTAACAGCAATGCCGTCACCGGAATTTAACTGCCATCTTTGTTGTTACTCAACCAGTACATTTTTGAACTTTTGAGAGTCATTGTTTTTACTGTAATTTCTTTATAATGTTAATTCTATATTATAACAACTTGAATGGTTTACTGAAATCAGGTGAAGTAAGAAGCTTAATAAACCGTGGAAATAAATTGCGGAAGAACACGGGAGTACTAAAACCCATTAGTCAATACGATTCATTTCAGCCACGTGCTTCCTTGGCATTTACTTTATTTTTACAACGAACAAATAATAAGTGCCGGTTTCGTCAATTTTACTGAACGTCTCTCTCAACTGCATTATATCCTCTTTGATATATGTTTTATTAGAAACTTGGACTATAATTATATCTATTTGGTAGTTGAATTTTACTATTTAAATTTTCCCTGGGTGTTTCTTGTTTATTATTAAAATTTTGCTCAAGTATCTGCTAACCATCAGCTACAAGTTATTGATGTCAACAGACAGATGCGGATGATCGATTGCCATCACCACTAGTATGTGGTGACCTTACTGTTGGAAACTCCGTGTTCAACGGCTGACAGTTTAGTAACTTCGAAAAAACAGTTTGTAAAACACATGCGTTACCTACCTTGGAAAATTAAACCCTTTCTTTTTCACCTGTTGCATTGTACCAGCATATGAAATATGCTTGCTGCAAGGTTACTTTTGTAATAACTTTACGATGCCACTGATGTGATACTAGCAGTTGCTGATGTCAATAAATGCATTAGTTTTAAAATCCGGGATATATTTTGAGTGAAATATTTAATGGCTTCTTCATGCTTCACAAATATCAGAAGTTATTTTCTTCTGAACAGAAGAAAACATCTGGAAAAACTCAAAGAAGTAGATTTGCTTCTTTAAGAAATAAGCTTCTGATATTCGCAAAAGCTTCTCACAGTGCTGTGCGGATGCTATATTCAAAATCACTTTCTCCTGTCTTCAGTTTTTTGTCAAATACATTTCTCGTCTCGAAAGTGACAAGGAGAAAGACTTCACCCATGTCCACCAGAGAGGGGAGGCTGAGCAGCTGCTTCTCTACGTCAGAAATAATCTCTAACTCAGCACCTTGCTGGGTGGATAAGTCTCTCATATTGATGACAGTGGTACACGTTGAAAGGTGGGAGATAGAAGGAACTGAGAAGAAAAACCGGCTTTGTCACATTTAGATTCACTTCATGGGGACACAAAACCACAGCAGTGAACTTCCAAGCGATTAAAATATATTTTTTTAGCGTATCTACCTCCCTTTCGTCCCACCGTTAGCTTAAAATCCTCACATTTCAGCGACAAAACTTTGAGAAGGGAAGTTTGTCCTTAATTTCCCTTCTCCGCAGTTTCTGGAGTACGACCAGAAGACATTTTACCACGTAACCCTAGCCAAGAAACTCTCTTACTTTTTCCGTTCTGATATATTTGGAAAAGATTGAGAGGGATCCTTAAAGATGTCGCCCGTACACTATCTTTGTCTCTTCCGGCACCTTTTCCACTCCACATTTTCCTTGAGGAAAAGAGCAAGTTTCAAGTCTGTTTGTCTTTTCCTTACTTTCCCTCTTTCTCTGAATTCAAAACACGTAGGAATTGAACTTGTTTTATCCAGCTATCCATCCTTTGCTTAATCCATTTTTATCCAGCTATCCATCCTTTGCTTAATCCATTTTCCTGTGCCAAATCAATGTTTAGTATAGTAATCAGATGAAGCTCAATTAGCCTTAATTGTGTATAGACTAAAAGGGAAAAATAGACCCATGTTTAGAAACGAGTTTAAGTATGATCAGAACATGTCAAGACTCTGTTTTCATGTTTCGTTTTGCAGCGCACTTTGTAGGATGTTTTTGTGCTTAGCGTTTGCTGTATATTGTTTGCTGATAGGGTAACAGGTAAGGCATTACACAGGTAAGTATCTTACTACTGTTACAAATGATAACCAAATGGTTAGAAAGAATGCACGAAGCACTAGTTGAATCCAAAATGTTGTATGCAGTGGAGATCCGGGGGGGGGGGGCGTCACAGAAGTAAACAAAACGGTGGACCAAAACTACAGAAGGTTTTGTAAAGAGATACTAGGCTAACCAAGGTCAGCACTTAGGTAAGTAGCTTTAGTAGAATTAGGAAAACAAGATGAAATGGAATAATAATGGAAAGAATAATAAAATTTTGGTATAGGTGTTTGGCCAAAGAAGAAGGGGAAATTATAAAATTATGCATGAGACAGCAAAAAAGATTAGAGAGTTGAAATAGTTGGTGGGCAGAGATAGGAGGAATTATGGAAAAATAGGAATGGGAAATATATGGAGAATACAGGAAAGGAATACATGCGATGTGGGTAAATTAGTAAAATGCAGAATAGAAGATATAGAAAGATAGGAAATATGCAGAAGTCTAGAAAATATGAAATCATTACAATTTTACAAGCAAATAAAAAGAAACTGGGGACGAGAGGCATATGTAGATTACTGCAATAGGCAAGAAAGAGAAGGGTTACATGCATGAGAACAGGAATACTATTTCAAAGAGGGATAAGAGGTAGGGAAATGGGAATTTGTGAATTGTGTGGGGGAAAAGAAAGCGTAGAACACTATGTAACAGAATGCGAAGAGGTTGCAGTATGGAGAAAAAAGGTTGGGAAGAAAAATGGGAGAAAGTAGAGAAGAGGATAGAAGTTATAAAAATGTTTACGGGCAGGGAGGAAAAGAAGGTACGAAGTATTGGCAAGTTCTTGCAGAAAGTAAAAGAAAAATGGGCCAGAAATGTCAAAAATGTAAGAAAGGAAGAGGAGGGGGAAGAAACGGACTAATTAAGTAATCAAGGAGGTATGGAGCTTAAGAGCTACCTGGCAGAGCAAAAGACCAGGGTGTCATGTAAGCCAAGGTAGCAACAAGGTAACGACAAATAAATGTAGCCAAAAGTTGTAAATTGTAAAATTTTGGAATATGCATGTATATATATCATTACGATATGACGCTATCATATAGTAAACGAATACAATAGTTTTGTGTTTAATACATATTGTATCCATTTTACAATTACTAGACTTGCTTCGTAATTAAGGCTTTCATAGAACTATAATGAAACCCGCTGCTATCGATATACTCATATGGGAAACGTATCTCTCTCTGATTGGCCTAAGTTGGATATGAAGAGTTTCCTGCAGATGGAAGCGAGTTAGCAAGGACCTCTGTCAGCGGACATACGCAGTAGAAATAGCTGCATGTCATACATGTGAACATTACACACCACATTTGTTTTACTATATTCCTTCTGTACTTATACCGTAAAGCAAAGATATTCACATTACAAGCAATTACTACTTGTACTTATTCATCTCTTCCATAAAATTATATTTGAATGAAAATTTGTGTAATTTCTTGTCACAAATGTGCCACGCAATCGCTTTGAGGAATATTTATGGAGTAAACGGCGCGTTATACAATAAGTATGAAGTCGAACACTAAATAGACACCCTAAACTGTAATTTGTCAAAGTATAACTTCTTCATATACCTTCTATACTCTTTTATGATGCTAAAGTATCTAATAGTGAAATTACCTTATCGTTTTCATTTTGCAATTTTTAAATGTAAAATGATTCTTTTAAATTCGAACCTCTCCTAAACTTTTGCCTTCAGGATGTCAGTTCCCGGAGAAGAATATACTTCAGTGAAATCTCAAAAGTATGTTTCAGTGTAGTTTAATATTAATGTTTCATCCTTTTAAACCTCCAAACGGTCATTTAAAAGTCCAATGATGCAGTAAGTCTTGGCGCAAGGCGGGTTGTCGTTACCGTACAGCAGTCTTTTCCATTACATTCTTTATGTAATATTTTTAGTACTAATAATCATATTTTGACAACTCAAAAGGAATAAAATTGAGGCTGGTGTGTTTGGACAAATCTTTACCACGGGCGCATACACATATAGGTAATTCTTTAAAGGAATTTTCCTAAGGTGGAAAATGGATTCCTGATGAATGGGAACGACTGCAGCTGTAACGGCCAGCTTTTTATGAGCAACTGTTATTTATGTAAGTCTTAGTCGGTCAAGGCTTAGGCCTACATACACTAAATTGTATTTGACTCGATTGCTGGGAGGGGATTCGGCACCTCCACCACACTGGTCTTTTGTGCCCCAAGTGGGGCACCCCAGGGAGGAAGGATGAAGTGAGGGGAGAGAGATGGCGGACGATCCCAAGGATCACTACAGTACAGAGGGCGGGATCCCTAAACTTTACTAGATAGAAACTTCCCGGTGGTCTAGCCGCTCCACCTACCGTGGGCCCGAAACAGTCACGAGGCCGGTTTGGAGACCGGAGTCCTGTTGGAGGACAAGTGTTAACCCAAATGATATCATTCCGCCATACACCGCCAAGACACCCGTCGAATTTTCTACCCTGAACGAAACCACCAGATGAGAGATGAAATGAAATTCAATTCATGCCAGAGGATCTACTCCCATTAGCCGTGGACACGTAGGACCAAGGACCCGGGCCTCATTCGACAGGGAGTTAACGAGCTGTCCCAGTAGGACGCCTGGCGCCTCCGTGCGGCTTTCCATAGGGCAAGGCCTAGAGACTAAGAAGCCCCCCGATCTGGTCCTGTGGACTCAAGACGGGATGGAAGTGGATACACCACTTACGCGCGCCAACACCAAAATGGGAAGGCTACCGATATGATCTCGGTGGGGCCGCCTGGTGATCTAGCACACCTTCTACTAGCTCTGCTGGCTAGTACGCGGGAATATTAGTGGCTTCCCTCAACCACGTCCGGAGACATACCTGATCTCCCACGGGTATCGGGAACCACTGCCCCCTCGAGTTCAACCCAATCCAAACAACTCCCTATCAGGGAGAGGCTCGAATGTTCGCCCCGGGGTTCCTCTAGTAACGTCAGAGGTACCATGAGTGCTAAGGGTCCGCAGCGCCCGCACCACGGCAGCTGAAGTGGACGGATCCCCTCCCCTACGGAGAGATGAAATGAAATGATTAGTTGAGGTGAAGTGGAGGGACAGAAATTTCAGGGGATGTGATTAATATACCGAAAAGATCCCCATATGTCAGGTAGGTCGGCCACTTGTATCGAACCTGGGCCACCCGAATACAGGCCACAGACGTAACCGCCTGAGCCATCCTTCTTGGTTATCGTACTCTAAATTGCAGATGTTCACACATACACAAATAAACAAACAAAAGCCTAGGATTGATAACTTTTTGTCTTATGCTGCCAAAATAATATCAGCTCGACATAATATTTTGCACTTTAATAAATTATATATTCCCAAATGGATACAATGTAATCTACAATGACTTAAAACGAGAGAGAGAAAGATGTTATAACATTAAACGTTTACTCCATTGCTATACTCTTTCCATATGCTGTCACATTTAGCTTAATACTGCACCTTTACCTAGTTGCAGTAACGAACAATTTAGAAAACCTCTCCCATTTTTAAATGCATTGAGGTGATTTAGGAAAGCCGAGCGATTGCTGTGATGCTTATAGATTCTGCTTTTTACCTCAGATGCGAATAAAAAAAAAATAAAGACAAAAATGGTAGCGCAGAGCAAAGCTCACTCCGACGTTTGCTCTACAGAACCATGAATATTTAAATCTCGCTTCGCTGAGCATCCTCCCCCTCCACCCGCTGGCCAACCGTGGTTTCCTGCCTAAAATATTCTGATTTCAGTTTCGGCTACCTAACTTCTCTCCGCGACTGCATTTTAATCTGAATAATAGGACTTAACTGTTACTACATGCAAAAAAATTCACAATGGACTCATGATCTAATAAACTTTATCCGGCTGATGCAAGAACAGGATGGTGTTACGTGATCCGAAAATCTCCGCTTTTTTCTTCTTATTTTCTGTTATTTCTCACAGCATAAGCTGCGTCTATATAAGTAGAATAATTCAACTCTGCGAATCCTAAAAGTAAAATCATTCCTGCAAGGTAGCAAAATTCTCTTTAAGGGAGGACACTGTATATTAATGATGACAGATCCATCGTACTATGTATTTATAATTAAACTAGCGAACAATCTCATATCCGGTTACAATGATATATATTTTGAGTTTATCATATGAAACGTTATACCGGTGAAAGGCGCACAGAAAGTTCATCCTATAAACAACGATATGTATACATTAATAAAATTGTAACATTAATAAAAGTCCTGTATGGTTGTCCCCTGTAGATATGGGCACTTAAGTACAAGCTCATCAGCAGCGTTCTCTCCCTTGTAGGTAAGAGACTGCGGGAGACGGTGAAGCCGTGCTTGATCTTGACAGCTTCAACGTGAAGTGTGCACTCGTTTCTGAAACCGGCCAGGATTATTGTCTATTGCCTAAGAAAAACTGACAGCGTATTTCTACTAAATTAATACTTCGTCTTCCTGAATTTTTATAGCAAACTGGATAAACATTTTATTGTTTGTTATAAGTATTCGATCAAGAAATCTTATTGGAAAATTATTTAAATTGTGTCATTAACAATGAAGTACTCGATTTTAATTTAAATTAGAAAATACTAAGAGAAGGGTAAACCTGAAGTTGCTGAACAAGATAATATCACTGTACTCTTTAAAATAGGCTGAAGAATGTTTATTTCGATTTACAGATGCTCAAAAACGTCCAGTTTACAAAAGTTCAAAGCATTGTTAGGATTGATAGAGTTGACATGAAAAATTCAATGCCACGGCCGGGATTTGAACCACTGATCTACTGGTTTCCGTCCAGTCGCTCTTACCCATTGAGCTACCATGGCCAATCTGGCGTCAGTGGTTCAAATCGCGGCCGTGGCATTGAATTTTTCATGTCGACTCTATCAATCCAATACCTTAGCCTGTATACGGCTAGTGTGAACAATGAATAATGTCCATCAATTAACATTGTTAGGAAACTTTCAGAAAGATGTGTGCATTCCTTCCTATTTTAAAAATATTGTATTTATGTTTGAAGATGTTAACAAATGTAAAAGAATATTGGCGTTACAATTATGCCCTGCCAATACACAATATTATAAAGTCATTGTTGTAGAATTGCGAACATTGGGTAAACTACGAAATTTCTTAACCCAAGTATATAGTATTGGCACCTAAACTCCATTTAATTGTGTGAAGAGAGCTTCTTCTGTGCAGAGCAATATCAAGAACTCACAAACATTGTTTAAAATTATAATTCTGGTTAACAAAGGGGGAGGGCACACTACAGTACGGTGCTGTGATTAAATGTCTGTTGTGACCGTGCGGAATGGCTCAGGCGGTTTCGCCTATGACCCGCATTCGGGAGGCCCGGGTTCGACTCCCGTGGCCGTCCTACCTGATCCATGTGGTCTTTTTTCGTTTTCTTTTTCTTGGTTCGCTAAGCGAATGCTGGATAGCTTAATGACATGCTCTTTCAGAGTAGAAGTGTCGGCAGGAGTCTTGGCGGTGCATGGCGGGATGGTATGCTCTGAGTTAACCACTTCCTCCCCCCGCAGGTTGGTTGCCGGTCTCCCAACCGACTGCTGGGACCGTCTTCGAACGACAGTACCGGTAAATGTCCGTTGACCTGACCTGTAGTAGCTCCTTGGGATGGCCGCCCTCTCTCTCCTCTCGCATCATCCTTCCGCATGGGGAGGACCCACTTAGGGGCATAATGTACACTAGACCAAGACTGGTCGTGGTGCCAAATCCCCTCCAAAAAAGTGTCTGTTGTACCTACTTAAAAATTAGGGAAGAAGAGAAAGTACGAAGCGCAATCATGTCGATGAGACAGGCTTAGTGGGGGCCCCTAATGTCGGGGCCCTAAGTATATCTGTACAAACAGCTCTTCCCTTAAACCGCATCAGGGAGGTCCTGCAACCGTGAAACTTTTGGGAGGAAATGAATGTATTTTGTGATAGTAGTAAACAAACAAACAGTTACACGGGTATCAAATGCGTTACTCCGGAATACAAGCCTTAGGCGCTACTAGCTGAGCCATCAGTGAAAAACTTAGATCATATTTCTCAACGGTTAAAGACTCTTACGTCATTTCGAAATATTTAAACTCTAGTAGTGTTAGAAGGATCTTTATGTTCAGAAATTCAACCCTGTTTCCTTAAATATCGATGATTACTCTATGCGGGCTGTGCTCAGATGCCTCACAGGCAGGCGGAAGAGCGCAGCCAGCACTGGGCGCACAACCCCCACGGGGCAACAGCGCGCATAAGGCTAGACATACCACTGCCGAAGACAACCGCCTGAGACAAAAGACGACTCTATTCTACTGCCAAGATAAAGCCGCAATAAGCGGCTAGGTGCTGGGCAGCAAACACTCCGTCCTGGTAAAACTGGGCGACTCGATTCTTCTGCTGTTCTGCTGGTCTATTGTAGATAGAAATTGAGGGCTATTTCATCTGCTTAATGAGTTAGTACTGTGAAGTTTATTTCTTGCACACATTTAATTTCACCTAATAACTTTTAACACTATCTACTTCTTCTTCCTCTTCTTCTTCTTCTTCTTCTTCTTCTTCTTCTTCTTCTTCTTCTTCTTCTTCTTCTTCAACTTCCCCAGTTTTACTTCTATGTAAAACTTTTACTTCTATCTTGCTGTTAGAAGATACTTCTTCCTCTATTCCTTATGCATTTAGACGTCACATTGAAGTGCAGAAACTCTGGGCCATATAGAGAATCCAGGATGGATGATCAGCTCGATGCCTGGTATAAGAATGAGTAGGTAAATTTTAACATTTACGTAACTTAAATGTAGTTTTAGTGCTTATATAATTTTGTCACTTATTTTAAAATCGTTGAAAGCATTGGGAGGAGTAGTCAACGTTTGAAATAATATGTTATAAATTAAATATAAAAGTAAATGGTTACATTGTATAATGTGCTATGTTGATTACTCAGAAGTATGTTTCCTAGGGTGTTTACAGATTTTTTAATAATTCCGGAGATGTTTAGGTCCATATTACTTAATAGGCCTGAAATATTAATAGATAACGCACGTAAACTACAGATTTTCGCAAATGTGTTCACACTTATGAAAATAGTAATAACGTAATCTGAAATGCATGGTATTAAAGTATGCATATTTCAGCAGTGCACAGGAACTGAAATTACTGCATTGCGTTTAATCTGTCATAAACATAACCATGAAAGAGATTACGTGTATCAGGCCCACAGATAATGATGCGGTGGCTGTAATATAAAACTCATGTAAAATTATCATTTTCTCTCACAAATTATCTATATGAAAGTAAACAACATTCTTTCTGCTCATATGCATGAATATTATCTCACGTCATCCGTTTAATTGAAATGAAATATCACAAGTAGTCAAGCGGAAATTTGAAACAAATGCAGACAAGTGTTGGAAAATGTAGTTCTAAACAAGCAGTGGATTTGTCGCTGGATCAAGAGCGTGCTAAAATGAATAAAACTTGTTATGTGATGCACACATAATATAAGTGGATAATATTCAGGGCATTACATAACTTTAGGCTATTTGTATATTGTATATCTATAAATAAGAAGTGTATTTAAGATATAATATTGGTGAAAGCCTACAATTTAGGACTGGCAATAATACAGAGATTCCAAAAATATCTGTTCACACTAGTTGTATATTTTTCAATATGTAGAATTCCTATTTCTTATATGAAAATTACTAACGTGTTAAATTTAAGTGGCACTCATTATTCGCATTGTTTATTCTTATATATATTATTACGAGCTGCTATATCTCATAGCAGTTTATTCTTCTTTTACTTTATATTAATAGAGATAAACATTTGCTAAAATAGTTTCAATCCAACATTTTTTGAACATACAAGGGACACAAAGAAGTGTGAACTGACGGATCTTCAAAAGCAACTCCTTTTATGACATTGAATAGTATTGTCGGGAGCATTGTTGTGATGGGCGCGGCTGGCATGCGTCAAAGGGACAGACAGTGCGACGCGGAGATAAAAGCTTGCAGAGACAGAGAAAAAAAGTCGGATAACTGATTGGAAGGTTCGCTTTTTTGTTTTTACAAAACATTTGACTAATTTATAGAATAATGAGTTAAGGTATATAAGGAAACTGCGGTCAGTTGACAGCGGACAGTCGTAATTTGACTCGATATTCGTGTGCGTGCAGCTGTGATCTGAAAGTGATCGAGAGGCAGATGACCTTGAAGGTTGTATTTGTGTGTTATGTAATTCGGCTACACAGGGCTCTATAAAAAGTGTCATTCTACAGTAATAAAGAGCATTTTGAATTTCTGAAAACTGGACTTTTAGTTTCACGAACCCAGAAAGTCACAGTATACTCTTTGTCCGCTGTAAACAAAAGAAAGGCGACTTTAGTCTTAAAAATGGCATACAGTTGTGGAATATTCCTACTGGAAACGATTAGTACTACGTAATAGTTTTAAGAAGGTCTACAACCTTATAATACGTATATCTGAAAGAGTTTAACAAAAATACACCAAACTTGCTCAGATCAAAGAGGGCTGCAGACGCTAATCCTAGAAATATCATAGATGTTCATTTTATTAATCAAGCAAATAGATTGTTTTGATTGACATCGTTAGATTATTTCTGAAAAGATAATAAATATAAACCTTTTCCTGTAAAACTGTGGTTATGTATTCTTGCAAATCTTCTTGTTATCTTTGGGATATGTTGAACTTAAATACCAATGGTATTTGTTCTTACATTTTATTCTTGAATTATAAGTGCTCTTACACACATTTTAACTCACGAGAGAGAAAGAGACAGAGAGACATGCTCGTCAAAACTGTATTGCAGAAATTCTTTTATTTTATTAAGCTTCTTCAACTTATGAATTTCAGATTTTTTCTGTGTAATACAATTCTCCTTCTGACCTTATGAGTATCTGAAAGAGGAAGTGCAAATTTGTTGGACTCTCCAACGTGATTCAGCTGATAGAAGCATGCATTATCAGATTATGAGAGATGTTAGAGCTTAGGTTTTGAAGTAATATGAGTACAGTCTGAGTACACAAAAACACTGCCTTATTTGATTATGTTGTATAGCTATTCGCAGCTTATCCATTTGCAGACCAGAACTTATTTTCTTTCTTTGAAACCATAACATGTGTAAAATCGAAATATTCAAAACTTCATTATCAATGATGTCAAGTGGTTTTAATGTTAATGTAGGATATGAATTCTCATCAAATATATATAATACTCCGCACTGACAGCGTATAACAATCAATTTTTGTCCGAGTTTCACAGTGGCGAAAGTGAACAAAGACCTAACTTACGAGAGACACATCCATGATGATACAAATGCGTGATCCCTCCTCCATTTTTGTAGGCCAATTATTCGCTATGGCATTACTTCATGGGTGAAATACCATGACACCAGGCTTCCCAAATGCAATATATGTGAGTACATTAGGTAATCTGGAAACATCGGTAGCGAAAACTAAGCTGCGATTCAGTCCAGCCAATAATTAGCTTCAAATAATTGATCTGCTAATGGTGTATTGTAGGGGCATTGCACAACTGCATAGCAGGACCATCAAACAACAGTTCTATCTCTTTTACCTCCATTACCCAAATAAAAACAGACATTTCAAGATCTACCTTTGCTTTGTACTAAAGCTCTACATGGGTGGGTGCACTGGAACATAATCTTGTTACATTACTGTTGAGCTTGGCGTTAATATTATTCTAGGCCGACTTCTGAAGACGATTAAGTGCATGTCGTCTGAGGCGGAAAGTCTACTCGATGGAAATAATGTTCACTCAAATATTTTCCACTCATTATGGATGAATGGTGTCTACATCGGTGTTGCGGCCTCCTTAGGGCACTAAATGTGATAAATAAATTAAAATATGAAAAATTTTAAGTGAACTCACAAGATATTCTTAACTGGAGTAGACGGACCTATTAAAGATATACATGAGCACTAAGCGAGTTAAAGCACATAAAGAAGTAAGAAAATCAACACATATCTTCTAAAATTCCATAATATATTTTAAGATTAATTATTAATGTATTTATTATTACGAAAATTAGGAGAGTCAAACTGATGTAGAGGAGAGTTTTAGGTTAGTTGAAATTTGGATTGTATTTAAGTTTTGTATTTAAGATTAGGTGTTAATTAATACTCCTGCATAACGTGGTTACTTAGCCATTACTCTCAACCTCAATAGAATCTGATGTGCTGCACATACATGACTTCGTCTACCCTTGTAATACTATGCTAAACAATACATATTCCTCTACCTAACGTATACTAATCGAGGTAAACGATATCTTACTGTAGGTGTAAGGAGAGCACGGGGATATAGTAGACTTTAAGCGTCAGTCAACTATTTAAACAGCTAGTCGCTGTGTCGTCATTTTGAAGTCCCATTCTCTTTGGATGATCAAGAATACAAAATAAATAACAGATACCTGTTTGAGAGAAGTATAAGAATTGGATAACTCGGATAATAACAGGAAGCATCTCAGACACAAATCCTGTAGTTGTTGAGATATAAACATTTTTGTGAAGTTATACTGTGTCTATCTCTTACGGTTCGGAATTATGTAAGGTTCGTCTAGTTTAACATGACCTACTTAGCGCTACCCCTCCCTATGACAAGAGGGGGTGAAAAGTTTTGTACACATATTACTACTACTATCCGCCGCTGCCTGGGCTCCGTCAGACAGCGAAAGGTGCTGCAAGCAGTGCAGGGTTTGCTTATTTACAGCGATTGCTTCATATTTTCAGATAAATATTTTAATAATGGAAATATGGTATCAAACCGGTGTTGTACGAGATAATTGAGAGAAAAAAGATAAGTTAAAACTGTATACAATCGACTCCATAGCTAAATTAGACATTTCTTCATTGTGATACGAATATATCGAGCTAATATGGACACAAATCAATGAAGGAGGAAGAAAACATATAAGAGAAGACATATTAATTTATATATTAGGAAAAAGAAGTATTAATTGATATGTTGGACAATTTCATTATAAATTCAGAAGAAAATGATTCTCTAAAATATCCCTAATGGACGGTATATCTGTACTATCGCTGCGCTTGAAAGTATTCAAGGAATGTAGTCATTCGGAATCAATCGGAATATTGCATGGAGTAATGCGATATGGGATTAAGCAGTTGTGGGTTAACTACGCGGGCAATAATGAGTTCCTTCTCTCTCTCCCTCTCTCTCTCTCTTTCTCTCTGTCTCTCTCTAACACCCATGTATCAAGATAAACCGGACAAACTGTACATAGAAGTGACGCGATATGGGATTAGATAGTCAAGGGTTACTTAAAACAGTGCGGGCAACAGTTAAATTATTCCCGTGTTTCAAGATAAACCAGACAAACTGTAAAACTCATTCAGAATGCAGACATTCACAGAAAATTCAACATGCGCTTTACTTTGTCATGAAGATATCTTAAACATGTATTAAGCATATATCATCTTTAATAATAATAATAATAATAATAATAATAATAATAATAATAATAATAATAATAATAATAATAATAATAATAATAATAATAATAATAATAATAATAATAATAATAATAATAATAATAATAATAATAATAATAATAATAATAATAATAATAATAATAATAATAATAATAATAATAATAATAATGACAATAATAATGACAATAATGACAATAATAATGACAATGAGAATAATGAGGATAATAATAATTATAATGATGATGGTGATGATGATGACGATGACGATGACGACGATAAATTCTAAAGTATGCGATAGAGGAATTTTCTTGAATGTCTTGAAATATGATACTGAACTGAGATGCCAGTTTTGGTATTTTAAACTCTTTCCGATTTTGAGCTGTGCTTTTCATACACTCATAGGGACCGTTTTTTTAAATGCTCTTTTTTATTATTCGTGGACCTCAGAACGTGCACTTCCACTTATATCTCGGTATCCAAATTTTGAGTAGAATGCAATCGTTTCGATACTTAGATATTCAAATTCAAATTCTTCATACGGGCAGTAATAAATAGATTTTTCTGTGGGTAGAACAATATCTCTTAAGTTCTCCATCATTGAAGTAAGTACTTTTTTCAGAATACTCCATATGACGTTTCATCACAATTGGCTGCACTTTTTGAGGTTCATTGAAAATATTTTGAGAAACTAGCAGATTTGGAAGTGGGAGGGACATGTGGACTTTGTTACTTAAAAAAGGTCAGACACATTCTGAACCTTATGCTATGCTGTTTAAATCTTCTACCGCTCCATACTGCTGCCATTTCCTTACTAACGATTATCAGAAACGCAGGTAGAAGTTGCGGAAGAGCTAATTAGATATACTCAACCGAATTGCTGAGTAATCGTATTTGTTGTCATTATGTACATAAATAATCTAAGTATATAACAATATGTATATAACAAGAAAGTACGTACTTTTATTTTCACGTTTTTTATACATCAATTTTACAACTTAAATGCTTCCATTTTCATAGAGTTGGAAAGCAATGTACAATATATATCCTTGATTTCTTTGCATTTATTGTGAGTAAAAATAAAATTTTTTATTTGTTTACACAATTGAATTAAGCTTTCCGCTCACCCAATAATTCCTAAACTTAACAAGTACAAATATTTCCTGCTCCAATAAAGTTAATTCAAGTAGTCGAATGAAAATATGAAGTTTACCTCTTTCAGCTTTTCAAGCTTCACTCCTTCCTAAAGATGTTTGCTGTCAAGTATGGGAAATTCCTGGTAGCGTTGCTGTTTTAACCTCAGTTCACAGGATAAATGAGCACAAGGAGACCAACCACACACAAGAAGAAGAAGAAGAAGAAGAAGAAGAAGAAGAAGAAGAAGAAGAAGAAGAAGAAGAAGAAGAAGAAGAAGAAGAAGAAGAAGAAGAAGAAGAAGGAGGAGGGGAGGGGAAGGGAGGGAGGGAGGGAGAGGGGGGAGAAGAGCGAGGGGAAGGAACAGGAAGAGGAAGGAAAGTTTCCAGTACTTAAATTCAGCATATCCCATTTTCAATAACCAAACCTCCAAAAATCCATATTAGCCTTTTTACATTCAGTTGTTTATTATTTTACTTGTTCAAATATTTATCCGCTGACATAGTTAAAGCAACTGCTGTGTATGAATTATATAAGAGTAAAACAAAATAATACTATTCAATCCTTCAGTATTATTGATGCTCAATATTTTTATAAATAATATGAAATTGGAGCATTTATAAAAAGTGAATGTAAAAGAGAAGCCAAAGCAATAGAAAGTAAAATCAAAGCTTAATAAAATTCTCAAAATATATATTATATATTAAATCTGGCTCATCATATGAGGGGGGATATGCAACTGATAATGTGTGTAATATATGTATTTCAGTGCTTATAATTTGATATTTCTGAAGTTGCTGCTATTTCATAACTTTTCCAAATATATGTATAATACGGTGGGATTGTCATTCTGTTTGGTACAGATAATTCCAAAAAGCTTTTCATAATGGAACTGTTGAAACTATGGACCATAAAGGTAGAATATAGACACTCCAAACATCTAATTCAAGTAGTGAGAAGCCTGTATGATAATTCAAATGTAAGAACAAACACAGTCCATAACAATAAATAGACAAGGGTGTGCATTATCACCCGCTTTATTTAATATATACGTATATTAATTCCTAAAATAAAATCAGATTTTAACAAGGGAATTGGATTAAATATGTATACTCAGCTACAGATAACGTTTTTGTTAAATGTAGACGATGTACCTAGTATTAATACAGAAAAGCGAAGATGACTTACTGCATGCCCTATATGAGTCCAGCTTAATATGAAAGAACTACAATTTTAATATATCTAAGACAAATATAATGACATTTTAAGTATAAGCAACAAATAATATATAAAATTAATTTAGATGATTAACGTTTAGAAAGGGTCTCAAGTTTCAGATACCTTGGATAAGAAATAGGTTCTGAGAAAGAAAGAGATATTAACCTGAAACTGTCAAGATGTCAAACTATATGTGCAATATTGCACAACGCTTTAAGATATAAAATAATAAAGGATAAGGAATTAAATGTCATAAAACAATGGTAAAGCCAGTACTCTTATATGAAAGTGAAGCCTCGGCAACAACAAAGAGGATGGAAAGTAAGATACAAGGATCTGAAATGAAATTCTTGAGAACTAAGGATGTCCAAAACTACACATTATAAATAATGATGTAGTGAAATGTGTAAAGGAAGAAATAAAACTCTGCAGACATAAATAGCTATTTACATGTGGAAAGAATGGACTATGGTAGATTTCCGAAAACAACACTAAATTATAAATCAGCAGGGAGAAGAGATGTGGGCAGACCACAGAAAAGATGGTGAGACGTACTGTGAAGAACGGACAGTGTGTCCAATCCATAGAGTGAAGATGAGATGATCATGATCATGATGGATGATGACATTTAATTACAATGCTGTTACAGATGTTTGGTTTGCCGAATACAACTGATGGCTTCTCAATTTAATGTTCTTTCGATGCTTATTACAAGGGGCGTCCAGAAAGTAAAATCTGTTTCAATTTATCTCCACTGCAGCGCTGCGATCGCAGTTCCACACATGCGCGGTAGACGCTCTGTATCAAGGAAAAGAAGCGTGCGCCATTGTGAGATGGCTGTCAGCCACGTACGCTTTGTTTTGCTTGTTTACAATGTCGGTGTTGATTGAAAATCCCGCTGCTTGTGAAATCAGATCTGTGATTCGTTTTCTGAATGCTAGGAAAGTGAAACCAATTGAAGTTTATCGGCAATTGCGATTTTTACGGACAAAATGCGATGAGTGATACAATGGTGAGAGGATGGGTCCGACAGTTCTATGAAGGATGTGGTGAAGTGCACGATGAAGAACGAAGTGGGTGTCCTATCTTTGGTTACAGAAGAACTCGCTCACGCGATTGATGACAAGATCCAGGAAAACCGCAAATTTACAATTAGTGCCTTCGCTGTGGAATTTCCTCAAATCTCACGATCACTAGTTCATGAAATTGTTACCGAAAAACTGAAATTTCGTAATCTTTGCTCACGTTAGGTAGCAAAGATTCTTACTGAGAAACACCAAACAAAACGGATGGGTAGTGCACTTCAGTTTTTGACCCGTTATGATGATGGCGGTGAAGAACTTCTGACACAGTCACAGGAGATGGAACTTGGGGTTATTACGACACACCTGAAAGTGTCAATCAATGGCATAGAGGCACACCTCATCCCCAGCAAAGGTTAAGCCGAAACAAATCTTGACACCTCGAAAAATGATGTGCACAGTGTTCTGGGACAGGAAGGGCATTCTACTCATTGATTTCTCACCGCGTGGTCAAACAATGAAAGCAGATGTTTATTGCGAGACACTTAGGAAATTGCGCCGCGCATTACAGAATAAGCGCCGAGGAATGCTCTCAAAAGGTGTTGTTTCTTCACGACAACACACGACCACACACTGCAAATGCGACGAAAAACATCCGATAGGGATTTGGCTGGGATGTGTTTGACCACCCCCCGTACAGCCCTGACCTCACTCCTAGCGACTTTCATCTATTTCTGCATCTCAAATCTTTCCTGGCGGTCAACACTTCAACAATGATGAAGAGCTCAAAGAAAATGTTTCCAACTGGTTGAAGACACAGGCGGCAAACTTCTATGAAGATGGTGTACAAAAACTTGTGCCTCGCTATGACAAATGCCTGCAAAATTTCGGCAATTATGTGGAAAATTAGTTTAAGAGTTGTAGAATTTTGTGCAATAAATAGTTCTTCTGTATCTGTACACAATTTAATTTTATTACCAAACAGAATTTACTTTCTGGACGTACCTGGTAATATGTACTTGCAAAGTTCTTGTGTAATAGAGGCTAATTTCAAGCTTATAGCTAAAATCACACTAAAGAGAAATTAGTATATTTTTACATGAATCTATGTCAGTTCTCTGTGAGGTGCACGCTAAACATGAGTGTACTTTTTCAAAGTACACTGGGTTTAATTGCTGCATTTAGCAGTGTTTTGAGGACACAATATTTTGTATTCTGTGGATGAACATTTGTAATGTGAAAGTATGGTTCTTGCTATGACATTTTCTGAAAGTTAGCACATTTATCAAGTTTTCTCTACTACATATGTGAACATGGAAGAGTTCTTCTCAGCATATAAACTAGTCTTAACTCTTACACCTGATCAGTGGAAGATAAAGGTAAGTTCATTGTTGCAAATCAAATTTACTTTTATTTGTGTCCAAGAAAGGTGGTTTCCTCCGTCATCTAATCATACCCAATGCAATGAAGAATATACACAAAGTACCAAAAAATCTTAACCTGAGAGTTACAAATTTCAGGACATACCTAGTGCATGTTTTAAAACCTATGTCAACAAAAATGAAAGCATATTTTAGAAACTTTGGTGCATACACATCCCCATATGGTACCGTATAGAGTTGAAATGGACATTAACCACTACTCAGGAGAGACAGGCAGACAGATACGTTTAGTGCATGGTTCTGCAAACCCACTCACCCGATAAAGCAATTAGTTAATATAGTGGTGAGTCTTGCTGTAGTTTCACGAAGCACAATTGACCCAACATACAACATGGGTACAACCAAGCGAGAGTTGTTTGATGCCATACACGAAGAGCGCTTTTTTGAGTGGAGGGCTGCGGGTGGTGCAGGAGGAAAACCTCTTTCTCCTCGAAATCGTTTCTCTCTGTGACGCTAATGTCGACCTCCTGCCCTACAATTTTCCTGCCATTATCTGCGTTGCCACTAGGCGTGTCTCACACTGAATGATAAACGTAACTTATCGGCATGCTTGTCACTTCTCTTTCCAACAGCGAACAATCACGTTTAAAGGGACGCTTCGTGGAGATTTTAAATCCCATAAAGGAAACTAAACATGATTTAGCGTATAATAACTTGTTTTTCTTTCTTTATGTAACTGTAATAGAAACAGTAGTACTTTCATTACAAATCAAACTCTCTGTATATGAGATCATGAAACATAGGAGGATACTCTCCAATATTTGAAAATTAAACAAGATACAGGCAAACAAAATATGATGTGCACATTTACCTGATATTCTCTTATCTCTGTCTTTTATCTTTGTATATCTTGTGAAATCTTCTTTCTCTAACAGGAATATAACAGTCATAGAAGGTATTGAATTCTACACATGTATTGGTTAAATGAATTTCAAAGCAAATACAGGTTTTGAATTCTGCTGAATAAAAAGGCTGGTAAGACAACAAGGAGTTCCCGCGCATGTGTATGTGTGTGTGCGTGTGTGCGTGCGTGTGTGCGAGGGTACGCGCCCGCGTAAGGAAAAGTAGGAATTTCATTTATTAGTTATCTCTGCGTTAAACCAAACAAATACAGATATGCAGGCATGCACGCATTTTTCTAAAAATGTTTCGGAAGAGGGCCCTTAAAAGTTTATCTCCGTTTAAATGTCGACTTTGACTTGTATTTAGAGTATAATGCTGTAAAACGTCTAGCTTTCGAATAACCGTTCATATGTTTTAAAGGCTCATTTCCGGTTGTTTAAAATAATTTATTGGAGCTTTTTTTCATATATTTTTAATAGAACTACAGCTTTGTGCTGCAAAATTTTGAAATACGAAGAAGTTGGTTTGTAGTTTCTTATGAAGTCATAGATTAAAAAACATTTTCGTGTAAAATATTGGAATTAATGAATTCTTTATCGAATACCTAAGGATAATGGTTTAAATCATTACATTGTTACACTTTTGCCACTAATACATTTCATTTTCCATTCACTTTCCCTAATATATATTTAAAGACAAAATTACATATTCTCAAATTGTATGACGCATAATCCACTTTATATGATCTTGATCAAAGAAGCCCAAAATCTTACGCTTTTAAATAAATAATTCGAGTGATTATTCAGCAATAAGATTATACATAATATTAAAACAAAACTAAGTTACATTTGTGGCAGTTGAGTCCACTGGCTAGCCGGACCACGTGCTTAGATTCCCATCGTCTTTTGTATAAAATTCCAACAACCCTAACATGTAAATTTGCATATAACTACCTGTAGTTCATCTGCGCATTATTTATTACTCTACACCCTCGTAACTCCCTGGAAGCATTTCGGAGAGATTTAGCCCTGCACCAGTGTCGGTCGGAGCAATAATGTATGGATATTAGCTACTACAATGCGTTTTACTCGAGTAGTACTTGAGGAACTGAAAGCCACGTGTATAAGTGGATACTTTGTAGAGTCACGCAATGGAAGCACGTCATGGAGAAAAGCATTGATGTGCTTCCGTTAATAAGCAGAAATTGTCCGTAGAAACTGCTACTGTATATCATTATAGATATACAAGTAGGGAGAAGAACCTGGTGCTAAAATGATATCTTACATTCACGTTACTCTGCGTTTATTTTCGTTTATTTCATGGGCCTTCTGAAGGTTATACTTCAAGTTAATTGCAGTAGTGCCATTGTGTTTCAAATGGGAAGGTTTTTGTCTTTGAGGGCTAATAGGTAAGCAACCAATCGGAGTCCTGCGGTGTTGTATTGTATTCCCGCTAAGTGGTGTGTGACGAGCGCCAACCTAATCAATCTGTTTGAAATACTCTTCGCGCTAAGACAAAAGTTCAGATTTTTCCAAAACTAATCCATGTGGAAGGTAGATAGTAATGTATCTAATACAGTCATGAAAACCCCGTATTTTTAGCTCAAATAGTTTTCCTAATACAAATAAAGTAGATACCATTATATTAAAACAATGCATTGCGACGTAAGCACTGTAATGAATATCATTATTGGTTGGCATGTATGCGTGAACGTATATTTGAAATTATTCAGAACTGAAACGTAAACATTTGACATGACGTGGTAAAAGAAATATGTACTTTGAGTAAGCGAAGGTGTTTGTTAAATTCCATGAGAGGAAACGATAAACTTCTTGCTAGTTTGGCAGAACGTGTCTGGTCACATTATATCTTTGTTTATGAATGTTTTGTAATCTCTATTTATTCTAGAGAATTCAAAGCAGCATTATTCGGTTACTCTTCCATGAAAAAGTGTATCAGCTCGATCAATGAGACGCGATCCACCTTCCCCTTCCCTTTCTACTGCTAGAACGATCCAATTGAGTTAATGTGGACTCAAATTATGTTGCAAACAGAAATAATATTTTTAAACTGACTGACGTTGAACGACCTGTTCACAAAGAAATTGTCAAGGAGCACAACAAGACTGGGAAAACTATGTGAGACATCAGATAAAGTACAAGAAAACGACTTTTGGAAAAAAAATAGAGCGTAACGAGATTTCGGAACCTATCGTCACAAATTTGCAGTATTCAGACATTGAGGACAATGACAATGACGAATTATCTCTTAACGTAAGTAACATTCACAGCTATGCGGATGCACCGCTGGTATTTTCGTTGGATTAGAAAAATAAGTAATTCATAAGCTATAATTAATTTTAAACTATATATTTAAAACTTTTGTGTAATATACGAATATCCATGCTGAAAAACTGTGAGTTAAACAACTGCATTATTATAAAACTTACGAAAATTAATTTTGCGTTCCCTTACGTCTAGCGCCACGAACACTCCCAAGTGTGCCAGAGTGAGAGAGATACACAGAGGGAAAGATAGAAAAAGTGGGGATAACGAGATGGCAACGCTGAAGGAACTAAGGAATCTGATTCGCTACAGGCGAGAACTGTTCCTATTTTAATTACATAATAATTTCGCCATAGCTATAAAAGGGAATAGCGATAGTCGAATGTCCACAAACTAATCTCTATATTTTGGTTTACAAATGCCATATCATTTTCATCACATCGTGCATATTCTTTCCACAAAATCACGAGAAGCAAATGAAGGTAAATAGTAATTCAAAGAATGAAGAGATATTGAAAACTGAAACCGACGCATCGGAAATAGCTGACATTGCAAAAATATTTTACATATACTGTTTGTTTAAAATATCTGTACAATATGTGGCAAAATATGTACGTTCTTGTACTTAAAAGTTGTTCAAAATTGTATATAAATGCTATTACCATTAAACTCTGAATAAAAATTGCATCTGCTATCAAAATTTCAATTACTATAGTCATTTGGGGGAAACAAAACTATTGAAAAAAGTTGAATGTAATAGGTAGTTTCTGTTTTCTCCTCCTTCCACGTTTTACGAGACGTGTTTAGATGAAACTGAGTCGTAATGTCAAGTATGGTATTTGTGGCTTATGCTCTTGCTACCTGTATACAGATTGACATTTTTCTTACAAAAAATCTAGTATATCAAAAGATGCACAGAAAATGAAATCAGGCGCATACTCAATTAGGATATAGAGAGACGCAGAAAATGTAAAGTTTTTAGTCTTATATTCTTTGAACCTAGTAATATGGTCCTAATGCTCAACTTTAAAGGTAAGATAAACCTTAGATTTTATATTATCTCCTACTGACACTTTTGCATGGGACCTAATATCCGCTATTTACCGCATATCGTATCTGAAAGTGCCCTCCTATCTACTGGCTATACGCTAGAATGACGGTAGGTTTGACTTTAGTAGCATTTATCGCCTTCTTTCACTCGTGCTACACGTATGATACCGCTCCTATATACTTCCATTACTAATACCTCTTCTGATGTTTCCTAGTGGATTTTGAAACGAACTTTTATTAGCCATTTTCTAAATAAACTGTTCTTACAAGTGTACATTATAACGTAAGTCACTCTTAAAATGTATATGAATAGCTCATCTTAACTTGAAAGTAAGAACTGCTTAGAACATAAACAAGCTGTTAGAAGGGAAATAATCATTTGAAAAAGAAAGAAAAAATATAGGTTGCCGATTGCACGTGTAGGAAGTGAACTGAACCTGTTTACTGTATGCCCACCACGTAATGCTCTTTGTCTAATCTATCTGCTCTAATCGGGACACTGAAACAATTTTAACTATAAAGAGGGGCATGCTATAATGTCCATTAGTACTGAAATATGGGTTTATAATATCAGGTATTAGTTATATAAAACAAACAAAAGAAGAAAAAATAGAGCAGAAAGAAAAAGATAAATACAATTTGGACTTCTGAAGCAAACGATTCAAACAATACATCAACAAAGTGACGACGTTTCCGTTCTAAATAGAAAAATAATTATTTTGTTATTACAATAATCATAAAGCTTCAGATGGTTAAATATCTGTCTGTGCAAATATATTATACACATCATAGTTCACTTAAGGAAAGTACTTCGCACGGCTTAGGGAGAACACACATCCAGGTTAAAAGGAGTTTTAATTGTTATTGCTATTATTATGAATTAGTAACATTGTCAATATTAATATCTTAAAATAATAGGTCCAATGATGACAAACAATTTTCAAGAACAAAAGCCTCCACATAGCACATCATATACCAAGGGAAAAATTTTAAATTCTTTAGTAAAGGCCAGTTTTTAAATAAGGTCCTGATAATAGTCGCAGGAGAAATTTGCCCTGGAGAAACCGATTTGTTTAAATGTTTTGGTAACAGTTACTCTCATGCTCGAGGATGTGTAAAATTATGTGAAATAAAATAAAATTTAATTTTAATATTTCTCTCTGTCCTTTGTGGACAGCCAACTGACACTGTTGACTCTGTTTAATTTCTGGTTTTTATTAAGGGGTAGTTATGGTATTAAAAATGAAAGACAAGCTTTTAATACATTGTATACTTGAAAGGAATTACTTGCGGAGAAGTTAGTTTTTATGTTACTGATGTTTTCGGGTCATATTTAGACTAATTTGTAATAAACTGCTTTAATCACTGTTCATCCATCATTGGATGAAAGACAGAAAAAGAAAGCCCCTCAAAATCCAACCTCTGCGGTCCTCGTCCCGAGGGGTGGGCAACAGGAAGTAGGGGACTGACTGATGGGGTGATGTACGGTGGGGACTTGGTGTACCCCACGACCGCTACGGCTGCCGAGAAGGCCCATCAGTAACCCCGAAAACTGGCAGAAGAGGCTCTGGTAATTTTCCCCAGGGACCTATTACGGTAGGTACGGGATTGGCGATCCCGGGGTCCCTAGCCACTCACCCTCATTTCATCCCCTTCACCTCCATCAACTGTGCCACGCTGTGCTACTGCTGATCAGTATGCATCACCTTCTTCCCCTTCTAGTTTTTTATTATGATTATTAGTACTTAAGGTCTTAGGTTTATAACTCCTGTCTCACCAGCAGGGATCTCTCCTATCTCCGTGGTTCTGTCCCACGGTTTTCAGCGCGGCTTCCGACATGTGTGCTCTCCGGAGGTCTCAAAAGTGAAGGTTGAGCGGACCCTTCGCACTGCCCCTATGTGTAGCCTTAGGTGCGGAGCCCGTCCACACCGTCAAGTACACCCACGTAGCTCCTTGAGGGCCCGGTCTGTGGTAATCTCCCGACGGCCGCGTTTTGCCGTTGGGTTAGTATCACGGACCGGACGTGTTACCGCTGACGGAACCCCGGTGTAATCAACCACAAGTCCCCTGAATCCGCGTGTGCCTATTACACGCATGCGCGGCCTAAAGCGGGGAGCCACAGGCGGTTATTCCTGTGGTAGGGGAATAAAGCCGGGGTGTGCGTGGTGAACGGTTTACCCATACGGACAAGCAGTGGATTTTGAAGGGTAGCTTTTCTGAGGTACAAATGAGATCGGTCATGGGTGAGGTCCCCATGACGGCACAGACCGTGAAGATTCGGTGTCTTTTTTCTTTAACCCCCGGATGGCAGGCTGACGCCGACGGTTCCGGAAGGGGGTCTATATCATCATGTCTCCGCGCAAAACCTCCTTCATTGACCCTTACTTATTGATGACCTTGGCTTGTGATGGCAAAACGTTTAAGGATGTCAGTCCATTTTACATAAAACGTGAATTAGATAAAATCAGTGGCCCTGTAAAAAACGCTACGCGTCTCCGAGACGGTAGCTTACTGTTAGAGACCTCAACTGCAGACCAGTCCAAAAAACTACAAAAGGCGACTTTGTTGGGCTCCTACCCTATCCGGGTAGCCCCACACAAAACACTTAACACCTGTCGAGGAGTAGTCACCACCTCCAGCCTAGACGGTCTTGCAAACGAGGAAATAGTAAGTTGCCTCTCGGATCAGCTTGTTTGTCAGGCGTACCGGCTAACACGGAAACAAGATGGCAAGGAGTACCCACTACGTACGGTATTTCTAACGTTTGCTGGGACTAAGTTACCGGAGTACATCTATTGCGGCTATGAACGTGCTAGCGTCCGCCAGTATGTCCCGAACCCCATGCGCTGTTTCCAATGTCAGCGGTTCGGACATACTAAGGTCACATGCACCAATCCTGCTCTTTGTGAGCAATGTGGCCTAGCTAAACACGACGACCCAAACTGCAGCCGAACACCTTGCTGCGTGAACTGTGGCGGTAGTCATCCCTCCAGCTCGCGACAGTCCTAGATTCATGGACGAAAAAAGCATTCAGGAGCTACGTGTCAAAGAACGCCTGACTTTTCCAGAGGCACGACGGCGCTTTGAACAACTAAAGCCTGCTACCACTACTACTGGGTATGCATCAGCAGCTCGCCGTACTCCTAATACCACCGTTGCTGTTCAACACGTCCCTGTCGCCCACGCATCCACGCAGACTGACTTTCTAGCCGTTAAACCTACGTCTCAGACTGTTTCTATATCCACCAGCACTACGTCCGTTTCAACCGTACAGACTCCAGACACCAAGCCATCAGCGGGTAACAACAATCCCGTAGTAGCTGTGAAAAACCGATCCCGACCACAGCATAGATCACGAAGTCGCTCGCTCTCCATTAGATCCCGGTCTCGTTCTACGAGCCGTAGGAGTTCTGACTCCCGAACATCAGCGGAGTCACAGGACGCTAACGATTTTCGAATCGTTGGGCCCAGGTCAGCCAAGGTCAAGAAAAAGGTTAAAACGGCCCATTAAAAACTCTTCATGGAAATAATCCAGTGGAATGTCAATGGTTTTCGAGCTCGTGCTCAAGACCTACAACATTTAGTTTCTCAACGGTCACCGTCAATAATTTGCCTCCAGGAAACCCACTTACATCCGAATCACTCGTTACACCTTCACTCTTTTTCGGCATTTAGAAGCGATTCTCTTGCAGGTATGCGTGCAAGCGGTGGCGTTGCTACCTTAGTAGCGCCTAACATTTCCGCCGCCCACGTTCCTCTCACCACACCATTGCAAGCTGTGGCCGTCCGGATACAGCTGGAGAGCATCAGTTTTACCATCTGTAACATGTACCTGCCGCCGCTCAGTATAGTTACAGAGCGGGATCTTCTAGCTCTATTGGCTCAGCTCCCCTCACCACTACTCCTTGTGGGAGATTTGAATTCCAAGCACACGCTCTGGGGATCAGACACAGATGACGCCCGTGGATGCCTCCTCGTAGACGTCTTCGATAAGTCTGACCTGCTTCTGCTAAATACTGGTGACCCGACATTCCTATCATCCGCTTATGGTACACATTCCGTACTAGACCTTTCTTTCTGCAGTCCGTCATTAGTACCACTACTTGAGTGGTCAGTACTTTCCGACCTCTTCGGCAGTGATCATTACCCCATTAACATTCATTTTTCTGGCCGCCAATGTGTACCTTCTCGATATCCTCGCTGGATTATTTCCAAAGCTAACTGGGGAAAATTCCAATCCCTCATACACCTCATCGACCATGGTTTCGACACCATCGACGAAATGGTCGAATATTTTACTTGCTCGATCCTGCTCGCAGCAGAATCCAGCATTCCTCGAGGCTCACCTACACCACGTCGTATTCCTGTACCGTGGTGGTCCGACGAATGTAGTTTGGCTGTCAAAGAACGCAAACGTGCTTTGCGCATTTTTCAGCGGCACCCGACGGAAGCGAACTTCGTCGCCTTCAAACGTTCTCGCGCTAGGGCACGCTTTATACTGCGCAACGCAAAGCGTAAATCTTGGGAAGCATTTGTGTCTTCGCTTTCCCGGCGCAGCTCTACCCAACAAGTATGGTCAGCTGTTCGGCGGATGTATGGCAAGTATCGCCGGACGGTAATTCCCGGCCTTGCCATCAACGGATCCATGTGCACCACCGAGCAGGACATAGCTGAAGCCCTAGCTACCACATTTGCCGCCACGAGCCAAACTGCCCGCTATGACGCTCTCTTCCTGCCTATTAAGGAAAAGGCGGAGCGGGTACCACTTAATTTTAATAGTGACTGCACCGAGCCGTACAACCAACCCTTTACCGCAGCCGAGCTCGCCCATTCTCTGGCGTTAGCAAAGGATTCCTCTCCAGGTCCCGATGACGTACACCGACAGATGCTGCTACATCTTCCATCTGAGGCGCTATGTTTCCTTCTAAACATCTATAACCGCATTTGGCATGAGCGGGTTTTCCCTTCCTCCTGGCGAGAGGGTATTGTCATCCCCATCCCTCGACCCGGAAAGGACCGCAAGCTACCATCTAGCTACCGCCCCATTTGCCTGACGAGTGTCATCTGTAAGACGTTGGAGCGAATGATAAACGCTCGGTTAAATTGGTGGCTCGAAAAACATAACCATCTGTCCAACTTGCAATGCGGTTTTCGTCGCCATCGCTCAAGTGTCGACAATCTAACACGCCTTGAGGGGTATATTTCCGATGCGTTTCTACTGAAACAGCACGCCGTGGGTGTGTTCCTCGACCTGGAGAAGGCCTATGACACCACTTGGCGATACGGCATACTCCGTAACCTTCATAGTTACGGTATGCGTGGTCATCTACCCGAGTTTTTATGCAATTTTTTAAGACTTCGCCGTTTTCGGGTTCGCATAGGAAACACGATATCACGGGAGCGGATACAGGAGAACGGTGTACCTCAAGGGTCGATTTTGAGCGTCACCCTTTTCGCCGTAGCGATTAACGGAATCACTAGTGCCGTTCGAAGTGGAATTCCATCATCCCTCTATGTTGACGACTTCGCTATCTATTATAGGTCTGCCAACATAGATCACATTGAGCGCCAACTGCAGCTGACCATCACCCAGCTAGCAGCTTGGGCGCTTCAAACCGGCTTCCGTTTTTCAGCTTCGAAGACGCAGTGTATACACTTTCACCGCCTGCGAGGTATTCACCCGCCTCCTGATCTTTATTTGAACGGCACACCCCTGCCATTTGTCTCGCACCTGAAGTTCTTGGGCCTCTACTTGGACCGACAACTAAATTGGGAGCACCACATTCGTCACCTTCGAGCCTCTTGCGATCGTTCTCTTCGGGTGCTGAAGGTATTATCTGGAGCATCTTGGGGGGGCGATCGCACTGTAATGTTGAGGCTGTACCGCTCTCTGGTTCGGTCCAAGCTGGACTATGGCAGTTTTATTTATGGCGCAGCGACCGCCTCTAAACTTCGCCTTTTAGACACTGAGCATCACACTGGCATCCGCCTTGCCACAGGAGCTTACCGCACTAGTCGAGTCGACTGCCTGTATGCAGACTCAGGCGAACCTCCACTCCATATTCGTCGCTCGCTGTTACTGTGCTCATACGTGTCGAAGTTGGCAAGTTATCCCAATCATCCTTGTTTTAAACCAGTTCTGTGTCCAGATTTAGTCCACCGTTATATGCGCCCTGGTTCTCGGACACGCCCCGTGGGAATAAGATTTCGGGATCACCTACATTCCCATGGCCTCCGAATGCCTCGCGTGGAGAGGTCGTCCATCTGCCCTTATCCTGCATGGCAGCTCAATCGTGCGCGGTTCGATCTAACTCTTTCAAACAACCCTAGACTCGCTACTCCACATTCGGTGTTCCAACAACTTTTTGCCGAATTACTGGGCCGTTACCCTAACTACGTTCCGGTCTTTACAGACGGTTCCCAGTTAGGTAACGCTACGGGTTGCGCATTCCTCATTTACGGTGAGACTCATAAATTTCGACTACTGGACTCCACTTCGGTCTTCTCAGCAGAGCTGTATGCCATCTTTTATTTGCTCCTTTTTATTTGCAAGTTAGCTCCTGGCTCTTTTATCGTCTGCACTGACTGTCTAAGTGCGCTTCAGGCCTTACAACAGCACACTACCGCTCACACACTGGTTTCAAAAATACAGACTCAGATCTCGCAAATGCTCAGTCGCGGATACAATCTTGTTTTTACTTGGACGCCAGGCCATGTTGGGATTTGCGGGAACGAGGAGGCGGACGCGGCTGCTAAGTCTGCTTGCCGTTTGCCTCGGAGTTTAACAACTACAGTGCCATTCCAGGACGTGCAACGTTTTTTCCGTCGCCAACTCCTCTCTGCTTGGCAGCACTCCTGGACAGCTTTACAAGGCACACAACTCCGGGCAATTAAAGACAGCGTACGACCCTGGCTAACTTCCTGCAGGGATAACCGGCGAGCCGAGGTGATACTCACCCGGCTGAGAATTGGGCACACACGTGCAACTCATGGCCATCTTTTGAGAGGGGAACCGGCCCCTGTGTGTGCCCCGTGTGCAGTACGCCTCACGGTACGGCACGTACTGCTTGATTGCCCCCAGTACGCCCGCGTTCGCCAGTCAATAGGCTTGGGAGCTAACTTGCCAAGAATTTTAGGGGACGACCCAGTGGCCGTGATTAAGGCACTGCGGTTTGTTACCGAAATTGGTTTTAACAAACAAGTCTAACTTGGATTTTATATTTGTTAATTTTAGCGATTTTAAATTATTAGACTTGGAACTGGTTTTTATGTGTTTTTAATAGTTCAGTGTTATTTTTAATTTGTTGATTTTAGAGATTTTAAATGGTTAGTCTTAGTAGTGGCTTTTTTATGTACTTTTAGTAGTTGAGTGATTTTATTTTACCTTTTAGCTTAATTTGTGTATCTTTTAGATTTTAGTGTTGACTTAGGGCCCAAATGACCTTGCTGTCGACGGGCCCTTAAACACCACTCACTCACTCACCCAGAAAAAGAAAGAGTTAGTTCTTTAAGAAAATTCTCCTCCAGCATACATAATCTTCATTCACCGCCTGTTAATATTATTTGCATGTTACGTATAGAGACGTTATGTGCTCGTTGCTAGTCTGAGAATGTGAGGAACATAATGTTAAAACCGTGAATTGTATAAAATCAAGTGCATTGAGGAACTTCAGGAATATCTAAAAACTTCAGAATATGAACGTACAAAATTATCCTACTGCTCAATATAAGATGGTGGAGTAAAGCAGCTACATTATGACAATTTTTCCGACTACCTGAAGTAGTTTTTTATTGATAAGTTAATAAATTATAATATTTAGTTCATTAACTATACATATATACAGCTTTGTTAAACTACAATTATCACGATTATACCACAAAGTATGAAATCCAATTTCAGAATGATTAGCAAGTAACTACAGATAAGAGTCAGTACATCATCAGTGCATGTCTCGTACAAGGTGCAACATCAGAACTGTTTCAGGCTCCATGGAGTGCGACCTGGTGTTTATGACAGATTTGTATTGGTTTTGATACTTTGATCACAGCTCTACCAGGAAATAAATCCCATCAATAAATACTTAGAGAATAGTGCGTAGGCTTTCACGGCCGGAGTCATTTGGTAGATAATAATTATCCGGGCTTGTACGCCGTGGTCTAGTGGAAAATCTTCTTCCAAACGTTTCGTTCGAAGCTGCGTCGAACATCCTCAGTGTCGTGGCCGTAACACTCTCGCTGTACTCTCGGCTGCGACAGCAAAAACGAGAGTATTACGGCAACGCCACTGAAGATGTTCGACACAGTTTCGAACGAAACGTCTGGAAGATTATTTTCCACTAGACGACGGCCTACAAGCCCGTATAATCTTTATCTAACAAACTCACAGAATATCTAACAAAGTGGTTAACCTACTTTTCGCAGATAGTGATATTTCCTGTGGATAGTCCTCATGCATTACACTATAGAAAAATCCTAGACGTATTATCTGCTGTACTTAAATCCACAGTTTCTGATCCGAAAGTATGGAAAATGAAATGTACCTTATCATAAACTTTTTCAGTTTCTGCATATGATTAGTTATCAAGTAAAATGTTCCTTAATATCCGGTGCTTTGTTGCCTAAGTAATGCCAATTTTGGGCATAAAATACTTAAGTGAACATAAGTATTCGAAATTTAGTTTAATAAGTAATGTACGGTGTCATTAACTAACAAGCATTTGGATGCGTCACTTTCGTTATGAAAATCGTTAACTTCAGTTTGGAAATTTGAGGCGTTGAAATAAAGACGCCTGCAATTGTCATCACAGAGATGTATCATAAAATACTCTTCACAAATAATACATAAAGAAGAGTATGGCAGCTTTCAGACAAACAAAGGTTCACAATGCAAAGACATATACTTAGTTCTCGACTGAACAAGTCTGTGTAATGTCACAGCAGTAGATGAAGTGTTTCCCCTGTTTGGAGTGAGCTGCGCACTAATAGTGCAGTTATACAGAAATTGTTGAAAAGGAGTTTTGGTTTTACTGAGGGAAAGTAATCAAGGTTTCTTTTAACTTCTTATTAGTGTCTCAATTATTCCAGAGGTACGAATTCAAAGTTAGTTTTACATAATATTAATGAGATGCAGACAACCAAATACATGACACATAATTGCGTATAGTCACATATCAGAAACTGGTGTAAATTCCCAAGAGTATAAACCTAATCAAATAAATAATTTGTGTAAGTTTAATAACATAGCTGTTACTTTCTTAATATGAAAAATGATGTTTTTACTGTCTCTGATAATTTTACTGTTAGCATGTTTTCAAGTTTAGACGCTCAGTTTCTGTTATTCATACGAAGGACATTTTCCGTGTTCATCACTGTCACTGCTTTCCCACCCCCTCAAACTCTAAATGGGAGGGTTGAATGCCAAGGGTATTGGCAAAGAAAAATTACCACCAGCAGTAAATGCACAGTCATTAATTCACTTTTTTTATGACCCCATTTCAATCATACAAAATTATTCTGTTTTTATGATTCCCTCTTACTTCCTCACACTCGCAGCAAAAACACAATAATTTCAGGAAAACAAAGGTATGCCCGACCTCCTGCTGATTCAGCAGAAAATTTAAACAGCGATAAAACCAATCTAGGAAAATGATTACTCATCCGGTTGATGAATTCGCGCCCGGAGTACAATACGGTTAAGCCATACGTGCAACGAAATTCAAGGCAGTTATATAAAATGTAGTAATAGCAGCCAGGAAACAATGCAACACGTCTTTTTCGGACTGATTGACTCATTGTTCCGTAACGATGTTATCTTGCTGTTAAATAAAACCGTGTACGCTCTGTTGAATCGTATTTATTTTGCAGAGAAAAAAAAAAACGAGGGGCAGCCATGCTGCTGCTGTAACGGATGGATTTCCTGATAGAAATAGTTCGTTCGGAACAACTTTGGTATAGAGGGAGAGGTCGTGTATGACAAACATCACGTGTAACTAAGCGAATGAAGGGAGAGAAAAAAAATACAACAAACGATTTGTTTTATACATTACAGGAATTAAAAACCAAAAAGCATTGAAGCACGTTCACCTGGTGATTAATTGCTGGGACTTACAAACGTAGCGCTTCTATCAGAGAAAAGCTTATTTTCATGCAGGTTATTTCCATGCAAAGTAGGTATGCAAACATGTAGCGATTCTCTGTAATTCTCTTGGCTTATATATGCATTGGAAAAATGTAGGTACATAACAGTGGTAATCTGTAGCTATGGATTCCACAGAGGTTAAGGGCATTCTGTTGCCATGGAGAATGTGGAATTGAAGTTATTACATCGTTATTTAACTGCGGTCAACGTGTGGGCGGAGCTCTGGTTTTAGGCACCGGCACTAAACTGAAAACTCTCCCTAAATAATTTCTTTTTAACGGTGCTTTATATTTAAATCAAAGCAAATTACAACCAACACGTTACAGTAAAATTTGTTACATTAGGTTTGCGTTGGTGTTAATTCCATACGAATTTAAGACATCTACAACATTATGTCCACAGTGAATAAGAACTAAACGAGTACTTTAAAGATCTAAAAATATTTATTACAATAAGTTGAGGGCGAAGAAAATGTTCGTAACGTATATGTTTTACACTTTCTGTGCTTTATAATGAAACTATTATATGTTTCAAATGGGAAGAGTTCTCACCTGTAGCGAATCAGATACGTCAGAACCGTCAGCGTTGCCAGCTCGTTATCCCGCACTCTTTATATTTCCCTCTCTCTTGCACACTTGCGAGTCTCCTTGGCGCCAACGCAAACTGAATTTTCCAAAGTTTTATAATAATGCAGTTGTTGAAATCACAATTGGAACGTGGATATTCGTATATTATGCAAATGGTTTAAATATTTGGTTTAAAGTTATTTATAGTTTATGAATCACTTATTTTTTTAATCCAATGAAAATACCAGCGGTGCATCCGTATAGCTGCGAATGTTACTTACGTTAAGAGATAATTCGTCATTGTCATTGTCATCATCGTGTTGAGTACTGCAAATTTATGATGATAGGTTCCAAAATCTCGTTACGTGCTGTTTCTTTCCAAAAGTCGTCTTCTCATAGTTTATCTGCTGTCTCACGCAGTTTTCCCAGTCTTGTTGTGTTCCTTGTCAATTTCTTCGTGAATAAGTTCTTCAACGTCAGTCAATTTAAAAATATTATTTCTATTTGCAACAAAATTTGAGCGCACATTAACTCAATTGGATTGTTCTAGCAGTAGTAAGGGGAGGGGGGGAGTGGATCGCGTCTCATTGATCCAGCTGATACACTTTTTCATGGAGGAGTAACTGAATAGTACTGCTTTGAACTCTCTAGAGTAAATAGAGATTACGAACCATTCATAAACAAAGATATAATGTGACCAGACACCTTGTGCCAGACCAGCAGGAAGTTTATCGTTTCCTCTCATCGAATTTAAACACCTTGGCTTACTCAAAGTACATATTTCTTTCACCACGTCATGTCATATGTTTACGTTTCAGTTCTTAGTAATTTTTAAATATACGTTCACGCATATATGTCAACCAATAATGATGTTCATTACAGTGCTTACGTCGCAATGCATTGTTATAATATAATGTTATCTACTTTATTTGTATTACGAAAACTATTTGAGCTGAACTATGGGATTTTTACGGTTATGTTAAATACATTACTCTCTCCTTCCTAATGGATGAGTTTTGGCAAAATCTGAATTTTTGTCTTAATGCGAATAGTATTTATTTGAGATTGATTAGTTTGTCACTTGTCACACACCACACGGGGGAATTCAATACGACAACACCGCAGTACTCCGATTAGTTGCTCACCTAGTAGCGCTCAAGGACAAACACCTTCCCATTTGAAACACATAATAGAAAATTCATGTTATTGTACCTAAGTCACCAAACTTAGAAGATGATAAGACTGAAAGATGCATTACAAAAATGGTACACTCTTATTTTCTACTGCCTAGTCTGGGTACTGGAAGTACTTCATTCCAAGCAAAAAAGTCAATATATAGATTACGTCAAAAGTACCATTTTCAGTTCTCATTTTTCTTTATAAGTCATAAGAAGGTATTATGACCATAATTTATTTCCCCATGACTACGACTTTTGAACGTGAACTTTGAATTTGCGGCAGCAATCTGAACTTCCTTTAGCAAGATGTACTAAAAACATTTATTTCGTGATTTGAAATAATGGAAAAAAAAAAAAAAAAAAAAAAAAAAAAAAAACTGAGCAACGTAACTGGCTGCAGGGCATCACTTTCCAATAAATGCTAATAGGTACATAAGGTATGTATGTGAATTTGTAATGGACTGGACAGAAAAGATTTTCAACAAGAGTGTCCAATTTTTAACATGTGATAGCTGCCATTGTTGTTGAGTTACAGCAGTCATTTTTTTTCATGTGGCTATAGTTAATATTGACAAACAGCCATGAAACGTTACAGAATTCAGCAACGTGTAGAAATTGTGAAAAGTTATTATAGAATGATTCATCTGTTCGCCAAACCTTCCGTGTATTACGAGAAGTTTACGGTGTGCATAACCGTCCCTGCGAGAGAACGATTCGGCGTTCGATTAATACATTTGAAAGAAGTTGTTCTCTCAGCGATCAATTGATGCCTGGACGTAATCGACGTAAGCGCTCCAACAAAAATAAAAAATATAGCCGCCGTTCGTGAAGGTGTACACGAGAACCGAAACAAATCAATTACTTGTCGAGTGCAAAAATTGGGGCTTTCGCAGACCACAATTGGTGAATTCTACATTTGGCTGAAGCTGCACGCTTATAAAATGGTATTAACTCAAGAACTGAAGCCCAACGATCATAGTTGCACCATGTATTCGCTAACTAAGCTATGGAGCAATTGGAAACTGACCCCGGTTTTTGTAGAAAAAATCATCTTCAGCGACGAAGCCCACTTTTAGTTGGATGGTTCTGTTAACAAACAAAATTGCCGCTATTGGAGCAATCACAATCTAATTCAGATTCAAGAACGATCATTTCAACCCCATGAGGTTACTGTGTCGAGTCCATTTGGTATAGTTGCCCATATTTTTTTCAAGACGAAGACGGAAAAGCTCTGATAATGGAGAAAGATATCAGGCTCTTATAAGGGATCTCGGAAACATCTGGTTCCAGAAAGTTGGTGCCACATGTCATACTGCTCTCGAAATAATCGATCTTTTGAAGAAGTTCACAGGTTTTATCATTTCCCCTAGTGTGATTGCAACTGGCCCCGAGATCGTGTGATTTAACGCTGTTGGATTACTTCTTGTTGGGTTATGTTATACCTCGAGATTATGCCAACAAACCAGAAACAGTAAATGATCTTATGAATAACCTCAAGCGTGTTATTCGTGAATTTGAACCTAATTGACGTTTTAGGTCATTGAATATTGGGTTAGCTTTATACACGCAACCTAACGAAGTCGCGGTGGTCACTTAACTGATATTTTCTCTCACACATAGTGGCATTAATTATGTTCTAAAATATAAAAAAGAAGTAAACATCTATCACTTATAGAACGTGATTTATTTAAGTTCAAATTTAGGACACTCTTATTGCAAGACCCTTTATGTCTGTACCACATTGTTGTGTGGCATTAGCTACTTCCGAAATGTTCACTGAATGTTTTCGTTTGAATTTACCAGTAATCTGAGCATTATCTTCAAGTTCTGACCTTTTTCTCCTCCCGAGCTCCCGAAAATAGTATTTAAAGTGCATTTAAAAAAAAAGTACATTTAATGTGCCTTATAAACAAGAAGTGCTTCGTACTTGTTTCCTTTGTGTGTCTGTGTTCACTCTAAAATGTTTCTTGTGATTAATTTGGGAATAGTTGTTTTAATCAGCAGTAACGGAAGCAGGAAGGCAAAGAAATTATGACTATGTATAAAATACAGCAATACATTGCAATAAAGAGGAAGTGTAAAACTGGAACACATACTTTTACAGTCGTTATTTCTTTCCTTTTACGGGTATGCGTATAATAATTGTGATAACTGGCCAGAAAAGGGTCTTCTGTAAGTAATTTTTGCCTTTCTTATTTTATGCTTTTAATTATTGATTTACTTTTATTATATTCACAGAAATCCATGCTCAAAATGGGTTAAGTAATTAAGGTTGGCTTACTATAAGGGTGACAATATCTTGGTTCTACAAATTATAATTTAGAAGCGGAAACGTGAACAATAGGGTAAACGGCGTTTAACATGCTATATCTAAGCTTCAATGAATGTCATTAACCGTAATATGAAGGATAAAGTCTGTATTTATAATTTGGCGGCTAACACTTATAGAAATACCACTATAAATTAAATAGATTAATTCCAAAGTTCAAAATATGACCTGCATGTCTAACATTCTGCCCCTGCCTAAGGTAGAATAAACAAGGAGCAGCAAGGAGAAATGCAACAAACAAAAACAAAAGCTTCTGCACATTAGTCCCACCAGTCTTGCTTTTGCATCCATCGCCTGAAGATTGTGATGCATAATCCCCTGAAATGCACTGTCTTATCACTTTAAAAGCTGTAACTGCAGATCGATATCTTGTACGACGTACGACTACCTACCTATGTTCCAAAGTTTACTGTGCAAAATGAGAGAATATTTCGGCGAACATCAGCAAATATTTTGGAAATGGCTACTCTTATGAAGCTAAAGGTTTATTTCAGCAAAATAAAAATGTTCATCCAGTTTTTGTTACCCTCTGCTAGTTATATTGTAGGCACATTAAAATAAAATAAAGAGACTTTATAAGTATTGTCGATATGCTAAATAAAAAAGTTATTAGGATACATGGACGAAAGTCCTCCAAGATTCTTGGGAAAACAAAATACTTTCTTTCCCCATATATAATGCTGATTTGGAATTGGAGGAATACCTTGAAAATTGCCCGAAAGTAGTATAAATCGCCCAACTCGAGTACAAAATTTGACACTCTCGCATTGCAAAATACATAGATCCATTGTAGCTAAGAGGAAGGGACGAAGAGAAACAATCTGACATACAGCCACGGAGATGTGCGCAAATGCTTCTTAATTGTTCAGTCCAGGCCCCACCATAAACCACGAATTATAGAACGCTGAAAATACAGATAGCAACGAAATTAAAGAGAAATGACGGAGAGTAAGTCATGGTAAACGAGAAACCGCATCGGCATTCGCCTACTCACCAAGGAAATTCACAAAATAAAAGTATTGTCAAACGTTGTCATATCGGACGATGATGAAATTGGTGAAATGATGCTCAAATGAGTCCGCAGTCCGTGGACCTTAGAAGCTACCTGACATTCGTCTTTAAGGATAAGGGAAAACCCCAGAAAAAACCTTATCCAAGTAAATCATCCTGACCGAGATTTGAACTCGGGACCTCTTGAACGTGAGGCAGACATGCTACCATCTACGCTACCGAGGCGGGCGAAAACCCCGGAAAAAGCCTTAAGCCTCTGATTAACATTCGAACTCGGGACCTCTTGAACGTGAGGCAGACACGCTACCATAATACGCTACCGACACGGACAATTGCACTCTTATCTAAAACAGGGAATAATAAAAACATGAGATAGTATATTTAAGGCTTCCTTTTCTGTTTTTTTTTAATTTAAAAATTACAAAATATATATATATTTCTTTTCTTTTCCGTTTTTTATTGTTTCCGTTTAATTACCTATCTGTTTTCTGTAGTTTCACACACATAAACACCCATGCCCAGGGCGAGACTCGAACCCGCGACCCTCTACGCGGTGGAACGCTAGAGACATACGTTCTAACGACCATGGCTAGGAGAGCCGGCAAATCTGTTTGAAGCTTCAAACACCTTTAGCAGGAATAACATTTATTTTATCAAATTTGTCCCATTAATTTGACATAAGAAATGTTCTGAATTAAGCTATAAGTTCATAGTTACACACAAAATTTGGGTACATTGTTTACTCCAGTTTAATGAACTCTTGCAATAGAAAGAAAGATAACCGCGATGTTTTAGGCACGTCCGTCAAAATTGCAAGATGCCACATGAAGAAATTCACTCCTATTGTGCTTCTTAATGCGGTGTACATTCTCCTCCTGTAGAAAGTTTGTTCTATTTTTGGAACTTTCCAATTATTAATAAATGATAAAAACTGAATTAGTTTGAAGAATCCTTCGGGGCATATTCACAGTAACTCGTGAAACTAATTTGTCAAATGTATTATTTTTAAACATACATTTTGGGAAAGTCAAAGTAACCAGGAAAGGGAAAATAACATGGGAAATGGATAGAGTCAACATGAAAAATTCAATGCCATGGCCGGGATTTGAACCACGGATCTACTGGTTTCCGTCCAGTCGCTCTTAACCTTTGAGCTACCATGGCCAACGTGCCTTCCTGACATTAAATTCTCCAGTTGACTCGTATATTTCCCCGGTAGACCACTAGGGGCTCTCGCATCCGAGATACACCGTTCGTGGCGACTTACTGTTGTAAGTACTTAAGTTCCAGGCTTCATCATTTAACTCTTATTATTTTAGTTAATTGATGGAAATTAATCATTTCTCCACACTAGCCGTATATAGGCTAAGATATTTGATGGATAGAGTCAACATGAAAAATTCAATGCCATGGCCGGGATTTGAACCACGGATCTACTGGTTTCCGTCCAGTCGCTCTTAACCTTTGAGCTACCATGGCCAACGTGCCTTCCTGACATTAAATTCTCCAGTTGACTCGTATATTTCCCCGGTAGACCACTAGGGGCTCTCGCATCCGAGATACACCGTTCGTGGCGACTTACTGTTGTAAGTACTTAAGTTCCAGGCTTCATCATTTAACTCTTATTATTTTAGTTAATTGATGGAAATTAATCATTTCTCCACACTAGCCGTATATAGGCTAAGATATTTGAAATATACGAGTCAACTGGAGAATTTAATGTCAGGAAGGCACGTTGGCCATGGTAGCTCAAAGGTTAAGAGCGACTGGACGGAAACCAGTAGATCCGTGGTTCAAATCCCGGCCATGGCATTGAATTTTTCATGTTGACTCTATCCATCAAATATCTTAGCCTATATACGGCTAGTGTGGAGAAATGATTAATTTCCATCAATTAACTAAAATAATAAGAGTTAAATGATGAAGCCTGGAACTTAAGTACTTACAACAGTAAGTCGCCACGAACGGTGTATCTCGGATGCGAGAGCCCCTAGTGGTCTACCGGGGAAATATACGAGTCAACTGGAGAATTTAATGTCAGGAAGGCACGTTGGCCATGGTAGCTCAAAGGTTAAGAGCGACTGGACGGAAACCAGTAGATCCGTGGTTCAAATCCCGGCCATGGCATTGAATTTTTCATGTTGACTCTATCCATCAAATATCTTAGCCTATATACGGCTAGTGTGGAGAAATGATTAATTTCCATCAATTAACTAAAATAATAAGAGTTAAATGATGAAGCCTGGAACTTAAGTACTTACAACAGTAAGTCGCCACGAACGGTGTATCTCGGATGCGAGAGCCCCTAGTGGTCTACCGGGGAAATATACGAGTCAACTGGAGAATTTAATGTCAGGAAGGCACGTTGGCCATGGTAGCTCAAAGGTTAAGAGCGACTGGACGGAAACCAGTAGATCCGTGGTTCAAATCCCGGCCATGGCATTGAATTTTTCATGTTGACTCTATCCATCAAATATCTTAGCCTATATACGGCTAGTGTGGAGAAATGATTAATTTCCATCAATTAACTAAAATAATAAGAGTTAAATGATGAAGCCTGGAACTTAAGTACTTACAACAGTAAGTCGCCACGAACGGTGTATCTCGGATGCGAGAGCCCCTAGTGGTCTACCGGGGAAATATACGAGTCAACTGGAGAATTTAATGTCAGGAAGGCACGTTGGCCATGGTAGCTCAAAGGTTAAGAGCGACTGGACGGAAACCAGTAGATCCGTGGTTCAAATCCCGGCCATGGCATTGAATTTTTCATGTTGACTCTATCCATCAAATATCTTAGCCTATATACGGCTAGTGTGGAGAAATGATTAATTTCCATCAATTAACTAAAATAACATGGGAAATGTTTGTTAAACTTTACCTAACTCAAGCATTGTAATCAAGCGTTGTATTGTACTATTTCTTCTCCATCTTTCATATTTTGAATTAAGCTGCTCTCTCTTTCCCTCTCTCCGATATGTTTCTAAATGTGCTTCTAAGTAAGCGATGGTCCTCAAAAGCTACATTTTCGCTGATCTCACGATATCGAGTTATTGCATAAAATACAGCACTTTCTCCGTCAGCTGCAGATATTGGTAGAAATTACAAAAATCAAATTTATAACTAAACAGCATATTAAATTATAAGCTTTGTCTACCGAACTGTTTTGAGAGTAGTTTTTGTAGTCTTTTTACCCTCCATTTTACAAGAAATATTTAAGCCCTTTGTTTCGGAACAAATAAGTTTAATGCCAATTTCGTCCCAAAAATCAGTAATTAAGAGCAGGATATTGAAAGTTTTGCATAAATATTTTCAACGCATATAGTCCAAGCGGGTGCTTTCTAAATCTGAGACAGAATGGACGGCGCAAGCTGTAGATAAATACGCAGATTATAAGAAGTAAGTCCTTGAGGTCTGCTCCTGGATAAGGGTATCGAACCGCAGGGGCTGAAGGGTTTAGAGAGATAAATCTGTTGCAGAGTTTATCGCTTCCAGTATGGGAAACAGGGATTAGTTTATCTCAAGGGACTGTGTTTAGGCAGATTAGGGAAACATGCTGCAGACTTAGACGTGGTGAGGGTTCTCTGTTTGTTATTTTTGACCTCCCTGATGCACGACTATCTGTCTATACTTGTTGTAGCTGTTTCTGTTAAGTCATTGTTGAACTCTAATTATAATTATTTATAGAAATTTATAGAAAAATAATCGAACCTTGCGTTTGCACCAGAGTCATTAGACGTATGATTGTGTTTTGCGAAGTTCATCCTTAGATTCAGCTTCATGGATATTGGTTTATACTATAGCATTTAAGTTAATCACTGGCGCGACAGCCCTAAGAGGGCCAAGACCTACCAACCCAGCTGCCGGCCTCACGCCCACTTACGCACGGCAGAGGTGGGTGATCATCCAACCGATACGGGGAGGAGATGTGGTCAGCATCTCGGCATCCCCCAGCCGGAACGTTGGTTTTCGTGACACGATGCTGAGTGGGCACCGGTCTTATACCCTGGACCGAAAATCCGCATCCCATGGGTGGGATCGCACCCGGACCGATTTCCGTGGACAGGGACCAAGGCATGCTGCCTTAGGCCGCAACGCCACGACACAGGGCATATTATACCAGTAAGGAATGATAATGTGATGGTTCACATATCCTCCATTTTTCACACAAAATATAGAGATAAATCTGCTCCAAATTATATTTTGGGGCTGCTCATTCACTATCTTCAATTTGAATTGAAATTTTCCAGATATAGAATTTCTCTTAATTTACGCAACTGATAGCCAAGGTTGTATAGTGTGTCCCAGAAGCCAAAACCCTGTATATTAATATTTAAATTCGTTCCCAAAAATAGTCAGGCACTATCTGAATATTATGCAAAATGGGCATAAACAGCAACCATGAATCCTTTATTACAGTTAAATGGCCCTTCTCGAAGGATTTATTACAGCTTTTATAAGAGAAAATATTCACCCGTAGCTTGATCTGTAGAGTGGATGATCGATTTTGTTGAAGCCATATCATTTTATCGCAGCTTCTTTGGCAACAAGAGCTTCGTGCACAGAGGCGTTGTCGTGATGAAGGCGTACACCCCTACTCTTCTTCCCTCGCATTTTCGATTTGATAAAACCACGTAGTCTGTGTAATAGACCAGCATAGTAGGTACTCACAGTTTACGTGGTGCTCATCTCTTTGAAGAGAGTGTGCTCAATGAAGAGTATTGTTTCACAGTATCATCATGATCTTGGTCCTCTGAGTGATCTTGGCGTTCAGAGGTGTTGCTTAGCCAGGTTCACGCCACTGCATCAATTCTCTTTTGGACAAAGGATCCCATAGAGAGACGTAATGTTTCATTTCCAGTAATTAAGGTTTGCAGAACTCTTCTCTCTGTCATGGCTGAGCTTAAAAAATCGGTGACAACAGGTGAGTTGTTGCTGCCTTTGGACTGAACAGCAACGTCTAGGTACCCATACTGTACTAATCTTATTCGTATTTGTTACGCTCAAGGACAATCTGTAGCATGGTTGCCTTATAAAGCCTAACTCTGCTGATATTTTAAGCTGCTGGTCTTTCATAATTCCCTCTAGAAAAGCGATGTTTTCACTACTGAACCCTACTTCTTGGTCCACAATTACTTCTCAACCCAGTAGATAAACATTTCCCATGAGTTTACGATACAATATGAGAAAAAGGCTTCCAAAATATACCGTCCAATCGCTGCTTAATTTCATTTGAAGGTAGTCAAAGTTTATCAAAATATATGGACCAATAATTATTTAGGGGCAAGGACGGAGAAAAAGTGACGTTTCTAGTCCTTACATTTCTTATCTAACATCATGTTAAACACAATAGGTTTCAGAAAGCAAAACTTTAATAAATAAAATATCAAAATATTAGCGAAGTTTTCAAAGTATTTTACTTTCATTGCGTCAAGTACAAAGAATATCTATAACTCGAGATCACATCGATAGATAAAAATCATTAGTAAAATGTTTAATTAAATCAGTTATCAATGTGCAAGTGTAGAACGACAAGTGCAAAAATATGCTTGAACATGAATATCAAGATACTAAATTTGCATTATAGATGATAGTAGTACTTTTATATGGTGTAGACAATAAATATGAAAGGTTAATGCAAACATAAAGTATTAGAGAAACGCCTTCAATCATTGTACAAGTTTTACTTATGGATGATAACGCAAATATAATTGCACCTTACAGGGAAAAAACGTGTAGGTTCTGTGTTAAAGAGTTTGGGAAATGCAGCTGTCTTGAGTTTTCTCTCCTGTGATAATTTTTTAAATAATAAATTCAATGAAAGTTACCTAATTTTACAAATGTTTTATGATCGGAAAGCTGATTTTCAAAAAGTTTATACTGTTGCTGTTGCTTCCTCATCTTCGAACCACTGCAGCATTCAAGGGTGTACTCAATGGTATAACAAGCTCTTCCAGTGGAAACAACAAAAGATATCTCAAACTTCAAATCAACTTTAATTTTTAATTTTTTTATGTTTCCAATTTATAAGAGGAAGGGATTGCATAATCATTATGCCTGACTCAAGAAAATGTCGGTCCAATGATTATAATTCTCTATAACAGGAGGGGACACAAGTTTTGCGTTGTTTTGCTGGTTTTCATTGTAAATGTGTTATAAGACATAAGTTTAATCGTACTTACACGCTTAGAGGAATGATATTGTTCAAACCTTCCAGCTTTATATCTAACTATTGCTCCATACTCTTTTTCAGCGCCTTAGAAAACCTTACATGGAACAAGTGTGGGCTGCACTTCAATCTTAACGCTACAAAGGTGCCGTTATCGCTTCCATACACTGTGTAGCATGTGTTCTGTGAATGCTGAATTTACGGCAGCGTTAACAATTGGCACTGTGCAAATTAAAGCGTTTGCTGATGAATGCTAGCGAAGTGGAAATTCGCTGTTGCAGTGCGTGGGAAATCACGTGCGAAGTTCATTAAAACCTAGAGCTCTCTGTACGTGCGCTCACACATACACATACTTCTTTATGTTGGCAAAGATTTGCAGTCGTATTCATTTTCTATAACTCCAGAATGCATTCTGTTACTGAGCATGCATTTACGGTATATTAATAATTAAATTTACTGCATTGCAGTAATTTTTAACAGGAGTGTGTCAGCATGAATGAAATTGTTCACACTTCTACTATTGAGTGTATTTGCAAAGATTAATAGTTCTGATGCGTTGAAGCAAAAGTATGAGTGTTATGTGTTTAATGATGTATTTCTCATACCTATGGTACAAGTTTGAAATTTCCGAGACTTCACGTTTTCTGGTGCTGCAATACACAAAACTAAAGAAAGACTCCTAAATAACAGAATAAATAAATAATTTTACCAGTGCAGCTCGGCACCTGCCAATGAAATTATAAGTTTCCTTCCTCCTATTTAGAAGCTTGTAGATTTCCAAGTCATTGGAGAGGAGGCACTTTTAAATTCAACTCTATACACGGGATATCATTTTAATGAATAGTTTCAATGGCAGTAAAATATTTTGAGCTACCATTTAAAAGACGAATGAAACCATCCTCTCACTATTAAAGTATATCATTTAAATTACAAAAATATACTTTGAAACATCTGCACATCTATTATGTGTGGCTGGATGACGTAATGTCTGTTTATAAAATTAGTTTATTTAATGCAATAGTCATGGCATATATATTATATCTAATTATAATATTATATTATATATAAATATTACATTTTCGCAAAGGAAAGGTGTATTATAGCTGCCAGGCAACTTACTGACAGTAGACGAGATATTATTTATTTATTTATTTATTTATTTATTTATTTATTTATTTATTTATTTATTTATTTATTTATTTATTTATTTATTTATTTATTTATTTATTTATTTATTTATTTATTTATTTATTTATTTATTTATTTATTTATTTATTTATTTATTTATTTATTTATTTATTTATTTATTTATTTATTTATTTATTTATTTATTTATTTATTTATTTATTTATTTATTTATTTATTTATTTGTGCATATATTTATTTATTTATTTGTGCATATATTTATTTATGCATTTATTTATTTATTTGTGCATATATTTATTTATGCATTTATTTATTTATTTATTTATGCATTTATTTATGCATTTATTTATTTATGCATTTATTTATTTATTTATGCATTTATTTATTTATATATTTATTTATCTACTTATTTATTTATGTAATTATTTATTTTTATTTATTTATTTATGTATTTATGTATGTATTTATTTACTTATTTATTTATTTATGCATTTATTTATTTATGCATTTATTTATTTATGCATTTATTTATTTATTTATTTATTTATATATTTATTTATATATTTATTTATATATTTATTAATATTTATTTTTTTATTTATTTATTTGTTTATTTATATTTATTTATATTTATTTATATTTATTTATATTTATTTATTTATTTATTTATTTAGTTGCAACATAAAAACGCATAAATGTAAATAAATATTTGGTTAAAGGAACTGTTGCGTGCTTTCAGTTTTTTGTGAATTTGCAAGCACATTTTAGAACATCTGTTTCATTTGCCGTTACCAGAGGAATTGAGAACGTAGCTAATCATAGCCGTGGCTCCTCCTAGCTCTCTGTGAGTGCAGAGGCAAAGTGAACTGAGTGCCAAAATTTGTTTTACGCATGTAAATCCGGGCCAAAGCTTGGGTCCATTCTTGTGTCAAATCCAACTGTATCTGACCAAAGAAGCAAATACAATTAACCATATGCCAAGTAAGTATCGCTCCTGGAGATCAAACTTTCAGAAATCTTACACGAAACTTCTCCAGGCAAAGGAAAAGCTTACTCAATTTAATTACTAGGGTCTTACTGAAAATCATGAACAACTATTTTAAAAAAATCCCAATGTTGGTTTTTAAAAATTCAAGTTCTTGATTTAATCTGCTACTTTCAATACAGTTTCCATTACTCTGCACACAAGTTTGTCATCGCTATGGAAGTTTATACACGGTGTTCATTTTTATTCGTTATTTCCCGCCCTCCGATTGAGCAAGAATAACGTCATAGTTGAATGGTGAGTCTATCTTGTAATCATAGTGCCCTCTTCGGAGAAGAAGCGGTAAATTTTGCGGAACAGTAAGCAACTTACAGCGCTCTAGGTGTGGTTGCCTGGTAACTAATACAACCAGCTTCCCCTGGATATGAACACAGACCACCGCGTCTTCATGTCTGAATGCTACATTCGTACCGGCATTAAACTTGGTGCGACATATAAATATTGTTTAAACCGCTGCATAGAAGAGTTTATACAAAGCTATCTAGTATTCTGACAAGTCTTTCGGTGCGTAATGTTGTCAAAAGTGTCCAGGTATCGTCAAATTGACGGACTTTTGTTTGCAACATAAACGTCTGACGTCTATCAGTATACAGTAAATTTTTTGTCATTCTCACGTTTAATTAAAGTGTCTATTAATGCTGGTGTCCCTATGTCGTTTAAAACCATTAGGTGCTTTAAACATTTCCAAGATACAGGATCAGTTACTCGCAAAAACAAAGAAACTGGACGCTATAAAATGACTAGTCACAGTCTAGAAGCAATAAATAATACTATGATAGAAAGGCCTCAAGCATACCTTCTCGCAATACAGATAGTGTTTAAGGGGAAGAGAGAAATGAAGACAAATGGACACATAAGACTATGTACTAGAGATATTTTCTTGTTCAGACTTAGATAAAGTTTGTACATATTGAAACACTAACTTATTTTTCATTCTTAGAACACGTTATGAGACTTTTCTGGTTTGTAATGAAGTTACATTGTGAGGAAACAGTGGGTGATAGGAAAGAATTGAGATCAAATTCAAATGTTTCTATTTTATGTGACAGGTTGACAATATGCATATATGTCTACTATAACAGAACAACCGATGTTCACTGTGAAATAAGTGTTCATTGACTTTACATTTCGTATATTGTTTATGGTCTACTTTAATGGCTGCATAATTAGCTTTGCAGTGCAATTGCATTGCAGTATATAGTTTTCTTTTTATAAACAGTTATCATTTCTACGCACCAGGCGAAAATATGCACCTTTATATTACGCGGGCAGACCCACCTATCAAATAGTATATTTACCTGTCGGTAGAGGGAGGCCTCAAAGTTGCTGTGAATATATCTAATACGATTGCAAGCCGGTAGGGGAATCGTATATAAACTCGCTCCATCAGCGATGCTATTGATGACGTCAAATTTTGCGCGTTAAAATTACAGATAAAAATGAGAACCGTGTAGAACTTTTACCAAATAGTGGCATTTCGTACTTCGTTGTTTAGTTTCAGGCTCTTGATGTCAAAATCCTCCTCAAAATATCATTACCTTCATTTTGAAAATTCTGAAGAAGGTTTTAGATGACACACTTTTCTGAAGGTGATGGTCTGCGATCAGTAAATTTGGATCCAACAACTACGACTTTTCAACTTAAATATTTAATCGTTATTGCATTACGCTATGTCCTAAAGTAAGTACTGGAGCGAGTTTATACGTAGTGACACGCCTGTGCTCCTTTCTTGTTGCGTTTCGTGGAGGAAGTTCCTGGACGACCACTACATGGCTGATGTAGCAATAGTGATGTTCTCATGTACTAAATGTTCTCCCTATCGTACCTAGCGCCGATTCAGGCATCTCTATCCGCACGTTAAAGTTCAGGTAAATTCCACTAGAAGGTATTCCCTTATCAACAAGGAATTTAACGTCAGCACGCTGCTGAAACGAAATAGTCGTGTCTGTCATTTTTGAAATACTGCTTATGGTCAGTAACAGAAGCAACTGACGTCACAGTATGGTAACATGCTGTGTAAGTTGTGTAGATCGCGATCGTAAGTCGTTTTATTATATTGTTGGAATATGTATTTTAAACTGTGTTTGTGACGACTGCATTGGCAAGCGATGAAACAAAAACCCATCAGAATTTAAAACTGTCAAGTCTATGCGATTTAACAAAATTGTATTTTATCTGTGAATGTCTAGCTGCAGGGGCATATTTCGTGTGCCGTTTTTAAATATATTCGTTTTAAATGCGCATTGTTTGTCGCCCTGTATACATAGAAAACAATAATGTTAAAATATGCAATTGCCTGCACCATAATCCATCGAGGAAGGTAAATGAGTGATACAGAATGATAATATAAGTTACAACTGATGTGACAGTAGCTTATAGTTATCTGTGCCACATCTGTAAGGACAGTAGTTTTCTTCCTGTTTAACTGTATAATATTTTGGATTAGCATGTCTCTATCAAAACTTTTGTGTTGGTAAAATTAACTATTTTTAACAGAAAACTGTGATATGAACAAAATATTGGATTTAGTTTATAGAGTTACACTTTTTTATCCAGCAAGATACAAACCTAGCCACTAAATATCGAGGGAAACAAAAGCGTATCGATTTGGACGCAGAATTGCATGGACTCATACGCTAACAAGTGGCATCCAATATTCGCTCCATTGCGGTGAGAAAAAAAGTAAACAAAAAACCCCACTCACGTTGCAGTTTTGTGCACCAAATCTATTTGTTTACTAACCGCAATCATCCCCAAGCCTTTTATCTCTTTTCCCTAGTGACTTAAATTTGCGGGTAGATAAACAATTGTGGTGCGGGTTGTGGCTAGGCAGGTAAAATGTCCACCGGAAACTGATATATAATCCACCACAGAGCACGGCCAACAATATCTAGCTGGAGCTTCTGACCAAGCCTTTATAGAGTTCATATTAAGCGACCATGGTCTTTATTTGGTCTCAAAAAGCTAAACGCTTCTGTGTTTGAGGCACTCGGTTATGGAATTCCAATAGTTTATAGGATAAATAAACATAACTACGTTTCACTGAATAAATGGAGAGAACAACTTATGAAGTTTTCAATATAGTGGAAGCTGATATGAAATATTGAAGATACTTTTATGATTTGTTTTCTACAAAATTCTGAACACATTTAGGAGAGTAAAAACATGTTCTCATGAGATACAGCTTTCATTCGTACAACCAAGTACACCAAATTTAGAGTAAGATTAATATAACTAATAGAAACTAACAACATCTTGAGGTGACGGAAAAAGAAACACCTTTCCTAAAATTAATGGCGCCCTAGCGGTTGATAAATTTGCCTTTTTTGAGATGTAGTCCAGCACTTACAAACGTGAAACATGTCTATACAATGAAGAGAAGAATATATATCTGTTTTAGCCCAAACTGTATTTAGCTTTCGTGGCGTTCAGGTGGAAACTGAAGATTACTTGAGTAACATGTCGGGGCCTGCTGAATGAATAAATAAATTGCAGATTTAATTATTTCAGATTGCTTAAACCTTAATGTTCATACCTGGAATGTCCTTTGGTGCTCATATTGTGAACGATGGCTGTCCTGTTTCATCTCCAATTACAAGGGTGGAGTTAGAGCGTCTAGAATTGCAAGAGGAAGGAGGACTAAAAGGACTCGAAGTGGCGTTCCTAACATAGACTGTTGGAAGAATGTTCTAGAAGAAAAATACCCACTAACAAAGAAATATGCTAAGAAACATTTGAATATTTAGGAGTACTTATGCATGTGAATCACTGTACTCAACGCTTAAGTTCATTAAATCTAAGCATCAATCTCAACTAATTAATTAACGTGTAACTGAAATTATGCGAACTGCGCCTACCAATTATCAGCCAGATTTATAAAAACTATAGTAAAAGTGAACACTAGAAAAAACACTTCTCAATAGTACAATCTCATTCCTTCATATGTACCTGAACAATAATGTTCTGCTTAATGTAAAAACTAAAAATTCCTTCATTTTCCATAAAATGAAAAATGTGTCTTCATTTTATAAACCATTTCATAAACATGCCTTACAATTGTCCGCTTCGATTTTGTGGCTCCCAAAATAAAGGTTAATGGCCACTCCTGAAATATACCTTGTGCAAATTTGTATCATTAAATTGCAAGAATGTTGCACATATCTACTGGTTTGTGCCTTTACATGTTATAGAAATTGCATAAGTAGTTAAAATAAGGGTCCCGCCAAGACTGATAAAGCGCATACTGTACTTTTATTGCAGTTTGAAAGAAAAATCTTGTTGATGGAGGTATTACTTAAGCAGGAGTAGTATTGCTATTGCAGTAGTCTTTAACCCGTTTAAATGTATTGCCTTATATCGATGTGTTCCCAAAGCAACTATTAACTAACGTGCCAATTCTATTTGCATACTTATTTATTAATCTGACTCATTCTTGAGCTTGCTTATTTATTTATTTGTTTATTTTTGTAATTTACGTCCTCCAACGTTAAGTCATATTGGAAAATGAATGGAATGGGTGAAATGAAGCTCAATTGAGCCCAGGGTACATAGAGCTTAGAGTTACCCGACATTCAACTTTCAGGATAAGGAAATACCCTGTAAAAGCCTTATCCGGGTAACTCACCCTGACCGATGTTCGAACTCGGGACCTCTTGAACATGAGGCAGACACGTTACCATCTACGCTACCAAGGCGGGCGACATATTTATTGCTATGTTAATTGACATCGTGGCCTGTCAGCAATCAGTATCTACCATTTCAGATTAGTGCGAATACTAGTGGTTCCCGTGTATCACGTTTATTCCATTCTGCGACATATCTGCTCCAGCGGTGAGCTATAGCATCCTTTTTCGCAGGCTAGCGTGAGAAATTGTAAGGATAGGTAACACCATATAACTCGGGTAATAAATTTAATGGAGGATACTGACTGAGCTATTTGAGTCGAGTTGTGTACTATTTTAAAATTTATTAAGAGTATTGACTGTTCCGAATCTTAGCACGAGAAATTAACCGTTAGTATTAACTATATTTACTTACCTATGAAGTGTCAACACTTTACATCATAGTTTCCGGAATAAAAATATGAAACATAGGTTGCGGTGAGTCGTTGAAATGCTAAGGGGTAGGATCCGTTGTAGTGAACTTTAAGTGCTGATTTTGGCACTGCGATCGCAGTAAATACTTCTATGAGACTGCAAAACACGAACGAAATGAACGTTTGCACGCTCTTTTATTAACAATTGCCGCCGAATTCTGACCTCGCAGCAACATTCTTAATTTCATTGTTAAATTCAAAGCTTGTCATTCGTATTTGAAATATTATATTTATTTTGTGATTTAGTAAATCTAAATGTCATCCCATTCTAAATTTCAGATCTCTGATTGCATCTATATTACCAAGATTTAAACCTTAAAATGTGGAATTTCTTATCAACCGACTTCATTCAACTGCTAATTACTTTAGCCACACTCACTTATTGCATTGGTTCCTATCGAATTTACTTCATTTTTCTTTTGTGTAAGATAATCAGCAGCTTCATTGCATTAAATGTGCCATTTGCAATATATGGCATCTAATTACTGCAAGGCCGCCCTTTTATTTATATTAAGGATGTAATTTTTTAAAATAATAATATAATTTATTTACTGCTAAAAAGCTAGGCCATTACAAATAAGCTGGTTTTCTGATTTGAAAGTACCCATCTGTATACATATTATCACTCAATAGAGTAAATTAATTTTCGGTCACTTTTTAGACGGAAGGTATCTTCATTTGTTCTAATATTGCTCACAATAAAGGTTTTAATAACTTTCTCGATTCCACTAATATTGACGAATATAGAATAACAAATGTGTCATTACCCGCCTCGGTAGCGTGGTGGTAGTGAGTCTGCCTTGCGTTCAAGTGGTCCTGAGTTCGAATCTCGGTCAGGGTGAGTTACCTGGGCAAGGATTTTTCCGGGGTTTTCCCTTATCCTGATAGACGAATGTTGGGTAACTCTAAGCTCTATGGACCCTGGGCTCATTTTAGCATCATTTCACCCATTCCATTCATCGTCCGATATTACTCAACGTTGAAGGACTTACATTGGAAAGAAAATGTAATTAAAGTATAGCTTTTGCTTCAGATAAGCTCATAAAGTTTTAAACTATATTTTATCCATACTTAATTATTATCCTTTAACTTTACTCGAATATATTCAATGATTTAAATAACTATAATAGAACATGCGAAAATAATAATTTATAATTTTTGGAGCTCACTGGGAATGAAACTGTCTCAATTATTAGAACAAGCATAATTACCGCTCTCGTGTAATTTCACAACTCGCTTTTGCAAAACACAGTCGAGCAATAATAATGCTCACACCCCTCTCTATTATCACTCAATCCCAGTACTGCAGTCCTCCCCCGCCCCCTCTTTCTCTATACATACATTAATTACTCCCTAAATTATTCAGTGGAAGGGCAGAGGAAATGTCGACTTTTGAGAGGAGTGGGATACCTCTAATTTAGCCTTTTCTTCGGTATACGTATTACTTATTTTTATCCTTTCTTTTTGAGCAGTCGCCTTCATCACCATATCATCATCATCATCATCATCATCATCATAAAGCTGACTACCACCATCACCATTTACAAGGTGTATTGGGCGTAGACGTCTGCTGAAATTTAATACAGGCTGATTAAATCATTTTGTTCTTGGTCATTTTATGTTTATATTTGTAGCTGGCTTGCATTTTATTTACCTTGGTATTCTTTTAATGTCCACTTGATTTTAATCACCTCTATAGTTGCTTTCTGCGCTTTATTATGATATGAACTGCAAGTGTGGTATACTCTACTAAGCTGCTTAAACACAACATGAATGCTACAGACTGGACCTGTTTCGCTGGACAGATCTAGCTGGTGCATCACTGGTGCATTTGTAAGTCAAATCGTTCTATTTCACACATCTTACTTACACTTCGCAAATTTATATTACTCCTCCTAACACTCTTACTGCTGAAAATTAATTTTCCTTTTCTGTCTGCCCCTGCTCTTAACCACGGATATATAGAGAAATGAATCTTCTCAATTTAAAATTAGTTTTAACGTTAAAGCCTTCACTTTCTCAGTGTGCACACAAACATTCAATACTGTTTTCATACCAATAACCAATGGTTACCTTTACAAAAAATGTTTTGAATTGATCCCTGTCGCACAAAAATCTCTATTGAATTCGTAATATTGCTGTACTTTATTACTTTGATATATTAACTGTTTGATATTGACATATTATAATTGCAGATAACACCAACAGTGAGAAAATGCTGCAGTTTGTGGATGAAGAGCAGGTGCTGAATAATGCATTGATACCTTTGCTAATAACCATTTATTTAAACATCCCCTTTGGTATTGAATAGGATGCTGCTGGACATCTGGACAAATGCTATTTAATTTTTAAAACATACATATTTTATCGGTGTGAGAGCTGGCAATGTAAATACTTGTAATGCAATTAAATATTACTGCTGTGAGTCATTTACCGCTTTTAGTTCATCTCATATTTTTTTCCATATTTTTAGATTATATTACATTTTTGAGACATTAGTAACACAATATAAAAGCGATTTTAAAGTACATTTAGCTTATTAGAGTAACACTGAATAAGCAACTGAGTCCACATAGTGTAAAGCGAAAGTCTTTTATGCCGTGGTATTTTCATACGTACAGTTTCATTCCCTTTTACCGTTGTATTTCGTATATATTCCCTTTATTTAAATATGCAAAAACCTGTGACAGTATTATGGATTCACTATATGCCTAAATCATTTTAAAAGAGAAGATATTGCCAAGTTTTTGGGTTTTTCCCCTACACTGAAAGATGAATATAGGGTAATTCGTCCGATATGACTTAGTGCTTGAGGACGTTAATTAAAAAAAAAAAAAAAAAAAAAAAAAAAAAAAGAGAGAGAGAGAGAGAGAGAGAGAGAGAGAGAGAGAGAGAGAGAGAGAGAGAGAGAGATAAAAAACTGTACCCGTGGTAATGATGAATTTAAAATAGGAGTAAAACTAAAGAAAACTCCATTGCTTGCACAGTATGTGATTTCGTTTGTTTTTATCCTATCTCAAAAATTATAATATTTTTAGTCGTTTAAATTTAAGGTGACTTTTGAAGAACCCTATACTTTCTCAGTATTCTGCTTACTGAACCTCATCTTCTTTTCATTTTCTACCAAATACTCCCCTTAATCTGCAAGTTTCCCGGCTACCTAAACCTTAATACTTTCCCTTTCTAAACATTTCTTGTTAATTTACTCTTTCCCTATTCATCAGTGACCCTACAATCAAATATGTATTGTGGAAATGAATGTAGTAATGATACGAAACGCAAACGTAATCTGTCATGGGGATTGAGGGTAGGTGAAGGTTGGTCTAGAAAGGGAATGTTGACAAGGTGGGGAGAAGAGCTAGGGGCTGGCCTTTCATTTCCATGTTAGACTCGCCGTTGAGGGTCCATTTACCTGAAAGACTAATCTCTCCCCTGCTTTAAAATGTTTTTGACAAGCATTCTCCTTGGCTGTTTCCTCTCTGTGCCTCAAGAGACACTCTAAAGCTATTTAAGAACCTCCCACACACCACTTCCCACTCCCTGAAGACATACACACACTCACACAGACAGAGAATAGGATTCTTGTAGCCTGAGTAAGTCGAGCCTCTATACATATTGGTGTGAGAATATATAATAACTCAAATGATAATTAGTTGATTCTGCGTGATTCGTGAATGAAATGTGTTAAAACTCTTTTCTGAACCCCTGAAATCTACGTAAAATGTAGACTTGAACTAATCTGTATCATATTATTCTTATTCTTTAAGGGGTTGATGTAAAATGGTACTTAATAAAATAGACGACTTTCAGCAATAAAGGGAGTTTTGCTATCTAACAGTGACTATAATTGTGCTGCTTGGTCCTACGCAATTCGAAGTTAAATATATAAAGCAGCTGTGAAACTAAACAGTAGCATCGTGCATTACTATTAATGCAAATTTGAAATGAAATATTATAGCATACAAATACCACCAATTATGACCACTCCCTAAACAATCAGTGCAATTATGGTTGCTACCTAATAGTTAAAAGGTGTCCTAAATGCTACAAACGGCGTCCAAAGCAACAATGTATAAGCTATGTATATTCCTTTACATAGATCTGAAGGCATAAATTCCTCCATTTCCTTTATATCGTTCGAACATTTTTTGCTTTAATTCTCCAAAGTGTATGACGCCTGGACTATCACGGAACCATAGGTGATGACACCAGTGATTCTATGAGTTGGATCCAGGTCTATGTTTAAGGTATTTTCCTGCATTTGGCAGTTATAAAAACTGAGAAAACCTTTAAAAAGTCTTCGATCAGGAAACCATCGCTTTCAATCAGATAACTAGAATGCATAAATTAACGATCTAAACTACCCTTGTCTATTCTCCTTATATTCGGAGAGTCTGTACCTTGATTTACATGCTCTATTGGGCATAGATGAAAAGCTTTCAAAATATGCTAGTAAGATATTCGGAGAAAAGGAAAGTAAACAACTTCTGTCAGCATTTATGGGGGGTAATCTGTAACCAGAGGGGATATTGATAGCCGTTTTTATACCTACGAATCAGCGGACTATATTTATACACCTATATAACCTTTCAAGTTTTACTTACTGTTTCCACCCAAATTTAAAAGACAATTCCGCAGCGCAAATTTTGTCCTCAACTTAATGAATTGTTGAGCCAATTAAAGAAGATGCAACGAGCTCAAAAATAATAGATCGTATTGATGTGATTTTAGGTAACTAAAGAAACGTCCGCTGTAGAACAATTAAGGGAACTTTCATGAGGTTGACTAGTTTAGACTGATACGATGAGCTCAACAATGGTTCAAAGGATCTCATTACTACTTTTTACTTTATCAGTTGTTATAACATTTGAACCAAAGTGTTTCAACGTTATCTAGATTTGAAAGTATCTTCGTTGACACATTGCACAAGACACTTCGCAATAATGGATTTCAAAGAAAAAAATACGTAGAAAAAGAACCTTCAGTCAGGTAATACAGCTGCACTGAGCGGAATGGCTCAGGCGGTTTCTTCTGTGGCCCGCATTCAGGAGGCATGGGTTTGATTCCCGTGACCGACCTACCTGACCTATGGGATTTTCGGGGGATTTCCCGGGTCGCTATGCGAATGCTGGGTAGATTAATTACATCCCCCGATTTTCTTGTCCCTCCATTTCTACTCCATTATCATTTCATATCCTCTCTCATCTGGTCTCCTTCGCTTCACCCTTCCTCCTGGGGGGCATAGGAACAATGGGCCCAGCATGGTGGCCTACGTACCGAATCCCCTCCGTAAAGATATCCCAATCCCCAATCCCAATACAGCTGTCCAAGAACGAGAGAAATAAATAAGGGAATGAAGTATGTTATTTAGGCAGGTGAATAGGTAGATAGGTCGATAAGTAGGCAGATTCTACCATTAAAATTAGTATCAAAAGATGTACTCTATGATATAGATACTGTCTCATAAGTGGTGTTGTTTTTTAATCAAACCAATCATTGAAATGCGTTCTGTCAAGCAATTAGCTAACTTTCAAGGTATAGACCATTAGATTCTATGATCTTAAGCCATGGTTCAGCGAGTTTTATTATCCCACAATAGTACCATCTCTCTCTCTCTCTCTCTCTCTCTCTCTCTCTCTCTCTCTCTCTCTCTCTCTCTCTCTCTCTCTCTCTCTCTCTCTCTCTCTCTCTCTCTCTCTCTCTCTCTCTCTCTGAAAAGAATATAATAGGGGCGTAGGTTATAGCAAAAGGTACTCTCAGGGTATGCGTGGATATGTATGAGTAAGGATAGTTCCAATGACACTGGAATGCAAGTTTCAAACTGGTTTAATGACTGCTTCTTTTTATCATCACACCAAACTCGAAGTTGCCGACCAAGGTTTTCAATATTTCTCTGTTCAGAGTGACTGTATGTAGAATGCTTATTACACGATAGAACTTAATTCGTTTCTCACGTACATATGAACCTACAAATACCTTCTCTCAACGCTTCTGGTCTCCTTTGACCAAGACAGAACCAGATAACCGCCTTAATCGGTCGCCAGCCACGGACTGTCTCTCCTCACTGTGCACAGCTGTGCGTGTGTGGGTGTCACTTTCACCTCTCGAAGACCCTCTTTATTCATTCAAAACTCCTTTGTGACTATCTTGTCCATTGTGATTATTAGTCTCGGTCATGCCATTATTAAGGGTCCGAAGAATACCTCTTCAAATGGAGTGAAGTGCTATCCCTTTAGAGTCCTGCTAACAATACTGTTTATTACGTTTCTTTTGTTAAAACAACTATTCAACCCGATGAACCTACCTGCATGTGTTGTAACAAAGGTACACAATTTCTGTGAAATCCATTACGATGGTTTAATTATTGCATCCTTTAATTTCGGTATCATCTCTCTCTCTCTCTCTCTCTCTCTCTCTCTCTCTCTCTCTCTCTCTCTCTGGTTTTTGATGCGAAGTATTCGGCGACACCCACTTGTACTGCTTCAATGTTATCAACATTTCTTCCACGTAGCAAATGGGCCATGGATCGAAAATGATGATAATCTGATGATGGCGAGATCAGTGCTCTATGCTGGATGTTGTAGAAGTTTGATTCCTTCCAATTTCTGAAATTTTTCTTTGTATGCTTGTTCGTGCAGATGGTGTTGCGTTGTCCTGTTGCAATAGAACTCCATTTCGGTTAACTAATGCTGGGTATGTACGTCTCAAAATTTCATTAACTCGTCCCAGATGTTGTGAGTAAAAATCCGCATCAGTCGCCTGCCCGTTTGAAACAAACTCTCAGTGAATCACATCTTCAAAATTCCACCAGACACGCAACGTTACTTTGGAACCGAACTGATTTCTTTTAACGATGACTTTGGCAGGTTGTTTCCTGTTTCGAGGCATAAGGGTTTCGATAATATACCTATTTTTCATCACAAGTGACAATTCTCCTATAAATCTATCATCCATGGGATTATGGAAAGCTGACGACAGATATCCACTGTACGTTCAGCCTGTTGAGGGACCATTTCGTGAGGTACAGATATAAAGTTTCTATATGATTTTAAAAATGCCTTAACGTTTCATTCTGTGGTATCTTTTGATGCATCGAGTCTTCTGAAAGCCTACGGACACTTTGTTTAGCTTTTCTCACAAAACTTGGCATGTATCCTCAATATTCAATATTTTAGGTCTTCCAGATCTTGGTAAATCCTTGCTGTTTTCATCTCCATTGTTGAAATGTTGGAACCATCATTGTAAACAACGACACCTTCTCCTTCCACTTCAAATATTCTTCGAGCTGTGACAGCGGCTTTACAATCTTTTTTTTCTAGTAGTGTTCTTGAAGGGCTCTTAAGTTCAAACTTTGCTAACTCCATTTTGTAACGTTTTATTAGCAACTGAACACTGAACATTGATCACAATGTATGCAACGCTAGCAATGGGTTCCTGTAAATAGCATTTCCAAACCAAAGAAATACATTTTCGAAACCAGGGAATAAAAACAAACCGTTTTTACTTGTGAGACCGCCTAGTAATAATTCACTTCAACTTTATGTTGTAATCAAGTGACAGAAATATATGCTTATAAATTTGAATGGTTTTATCTGGAGTACATCGCACAGAAATAATTAAATGTTTATAAACATTAACTGACATAATTTCGAAAATACGATATTAACATTATTATTAGTTTATGTAAAGTAGATTACATTTCCCATAACTACTCTGGGTTAAATTTATTACAGTGATAATTTTCTCGCACACATTTTACGATTTTGCATAATTTTTACTTATTATTTGTGTATACTGTTTCCTTTGTTTTCCAAACGAAACGTCATTGGTTTTAAAGGTACAGGTCGAGAGAAACTACATTATACAATTCGGCTGATTAAAAACTTCCACCGCATCACAAAGAATGTCAGAGACCATCTTCTCTACTTTGTTTACTTGTTCCACAAGTCCCTCTTAAAGATTTTGTAATTAAAAGGTTTGTTCTTCCAACGAACGGAAGAAAGTTAAGACTTCCCTCTGCTCGACAAATAACTCTCCAAAAGGTTGCAGCTTGTATTTCTTGGCTCCTCATTGTGTTCACCATAATTGTAACTTCCAGAAAGTTGTACGGAAATTTTAATGAAAATTTCTATTCTCTTATTGTTACAGCTGAATATGGAGTGGTTAATATCTTTGCTGAAGAAGAACATTTTCAGAATATCACGTCGAGTGTTTTATTTGAGAAGGTTACTGTTTTGTTTTGTTTTACTTGATGCCTTGCAGCTACATGGAGGATAGATTTTCTACTAATTAAGCAGGGCTATTTTGATAAGGTCAATACGAAATAGTATGGTGTAATATTTTATTTTAAATTCCGTTCTTAAATTTAAACCAGGTAATTACATATATTTAGCGCTATTTTAAACGGTAAAATTAAGTTTGAGGGTCCGGATAGAATATGAGTACAATATATGCCTTATATTTAATATTTTTGTTGTTATTATTACGTCTATGTTATATATTGTAATAATTGCTAGTAAAATTATTAGCGAGACTGTATATTTTGCAGTAAATAGTAAAATAGAAGAACATAAAACAAAATTGAAGATTTATTGTGTAACAAAAGGATGAAACAAGGATGCCAAAGATGACCTTATAATACACACCTGATTGAATGATCTACATAAAGAGGTCAGTTAAAATACGCAATTAAGAGCTGAGCGTGTCTTCCTACGTAGGAAGAAGTTATGGGCGAAACGACATCCACTGGACCACGGCCCGGATACTGTTCTTATGAATCACTCGTATATTTGCGCTACGTTAATAAGACGTGCACCCACTCGCATATACATATTTTGTAGATCACTTCTTGCTTTTCAGCTTGCTTTGAGGCGTACAGTTCCAGCGAAATTAGTAAAACTCTTTGTATATGCTGTTTTTTAACCTAGTTTTGCTGTGCATATGCCTCAAACTATACGAGATGCTTCAATACAAATTTCTATGTAATAATATTCTCTTGATTTTAGGGAGCAAACTATGTATCGTAAATCGTTGTAGATTAATGTTTAACTATGAAGTGCATCAAACAGATAGAACATTACGGTCGGGCAAACACATTCCAATACATACTTTATTTCGAAATGCACATAGGTAGCAAGTGATTCCCCTATGAATATTCATCAGTGGGTAAAATCGTAAAGCATTATCACCCATAAAGGAACACGGCGTTTGTAGTTTAGTCATAGAAGAGGTCTGCTCTTTGAGGGAAAGCTTCCATTCTCATTATGCATTCATGTTAAATTTCTGTTCGGTCTTACTATTTCTCCAATATGTGGTACTAAACGGAATTCACCCACCAGGTGTTATGTCTCGGGGACCATAAAGGCTAAAGCAGTCATCGCCGATGGAATTCGGTACAAGCCCATTGTTTCTCTCCCAAACCGATGAAATTGCGAGAACGTCGATGTTCCACTGAGTTTGTGGGGAAATGTTGGGCTCGTGGGAGGAATTTAACTCATTGAAATGTTGGCACACATTGAGAGCCCTTATCCCACCATGGATGCCTTTGACCTCATCAAACATGAGCTGGTATATATGAACAAATGTTAAACACAATGTAAAATACTTCACTATTATTGATAGCTTAAAAGTAGAACCAATTTAAATCTTTTCCCATAGCATTGGTTTACTTGCTTTATTTTATTTTACAGTTACAAGGAATTCACAAATCTGATGCATGGCTGTGACCAAAAGTCCTCCAAAAATTTGCATTAATATGGATACAATTGCAAATAATAAAATACCTATATATCGTTCCTGAACTTAATTATCAGGATATTTTGCTTCTTACTCTTTCTTATTGATCATAAAAAGGTCAAATTCCCTGCATTTATAACATATGTATGTTATATACGAATATAAGATACATGGCGGGATATTTATGAATCAGACGACAAACTCTGACATACACACTTGTATTTAACTACTAAATATCAGTGCTATAAAATTGGCACGGAAATAACAAGAAGCTTAATTCTAAATAATGCCATTGAATTGCGGCTTTACCAATCATTCAACTCGTAAACCTATTTCGCTTTAATTCCCTCTATGGCTTTCTTAGGGTGTAGATTAATTGTGGACCCAGAAACATGGATTGTGAAATCACCCGTAAATAAAAAGGAATTTCGGGAAGCCCGCTCTACATATGTTTACCCCGGATTTTCTGGTGATGTAGCCATTTATACAGCTTCCTTTTCTCAACAAAAATAATGAGAGGTTTTCAAAAATGAATATACATAAATATGGGCATATACGGATACCCTTCATATTTTGAAATTGAGCTTACAAAGAAACTTCACTGTGCTCACACCGCTACGGACCTGAAAAATTGATGGTATAACGCCTGCTGTATATAAACAATTGCACCAAAAATCTGCTACGGAATAGAACCGCAACGCCCAAAACTGAAGCCTGGAAGCTGCCGTTAACCTTTACTTGCGACACTCCTTCACACTTTACTTGCGACCACTTGCAAGTAGCTGCTGGATATCCCTCGTGAACTTTGTGCCCATGTTCCTCATGTATGGCACGTGAAGACCACCAACCGCCAGGAGTAGACGAACCCTCCCGTACAACGCTGTGCTATTATGCCTATTTGTTCATACTATTCTGGACTCATATTCCGGGCTTCCAGCTATACTTCGCACTTGACTTTTGGCACACAGACCCCATATAGAACATTATATATAAACTCGAGGATATCTACCAGGGCAACCCTCACAACGTGAAGACTGACCTCCCCTCTAATGACCAGGGAGTTACCGAGCTGTCCCAAAAGCGCGCCCGGCACCTCCGTGGGGCTTTCCATAGGGCAAGACCTAGAGACTAACAAGCCCCCCCCCCAATGTGGTCCTGTGGACTCAAGACGGGATGTAAGTGGAAACGCCACTTACGTGCGCCAACCCCAAAAGGGAAGGCTACCGATTAACCTCGGTAGGGCCACCTGGTGATCTAGCACACTTTCTACTAGCTATGCGGGCTAGTACGCGGAAATATATGGCTTCCCTCAACCCCGTCCGGAGACTTACCCGATCTCCCACGGGTATCGGGAATCACTGCCCCCTCGAGTCCAACCCAATGCGAGAAACTCCCATTCAGGAAGGGGTTCAATGTTCCGCCCGAGGTTCCTCTAGTTAAGTCAGAGGTACCACGAGTGCTAGGGGTCCGCAGCGCCTGCACCACGGCAGCTGAAGGGGACGGTCTCCTCCCCTACTGGGCTCAAATAAAACAGACATAATGTCATCAAAGTCTAAGAAACAAAGGTGTCAGCATAGGGATAGTTCCCTTGTCAGAAAAATTTTCATTATATTTAAGCCGATTTTATCATTCATGTGTCATGTCTACTGCGGGAGCTTGCCGTGCGGAGATTTAAGTGTGAATCAATCCATTTCACCAACTTTGTTGTTTACAAAAAATAATGTAAAATTGAAGAGCAGCCGTTAGCTGATGTCACGAAGCAGGAAGCGCACTGTTACCACGCGAGATAGGTTTTCCAGACCATTCGATTTCGATAGAACATTCGACTTCCAGAACCTTCTCTCCGCGACTGGGAGGATGTAAGAGGTTGTGCGAAGCAGAGAGTCGTGAGGAATGCAATAGGATCCAGATCAGTAGTGATGAGTCTGCAGTTAGTCTGTATAGGAGCAGTTGAGCCGATGAATATCGTTGTGTCGGAATCGGCAAGCAGGGGGTGTTAAAAAATAACACTGTGTTCCAGTTCTATAAGTTCAAGCAAGGGAAGTTGCTGCGTACAGCAGAGAAAATAAGGGTACTTTATATTGATATACCGACATGCTTACGCTGTATATTTGTATTAAAAAGTGAAAGTGACTGCATATTAGCTTTGGACTAATGATTCTAGTGAAAAGTAAAGTTAGCTAAGGTGAACTTCATCTTGTCACTTTTGTCACAACCTTGTTGAAATTACATTGACGGTGATAGCTGCGAACATTATGTGTTTGAGTGTATTGCTGCAACAGTAGAACCGTACTTCTTAAAGATCATATCTTTTGCTGTTGATATTTTTCAGTGTTTATATATTAGTTAATCGCATGCATTCTAAAATCTAAGCAAATAAAGATGTTCATAAAAATACAAACAAAGTCCCACATAGCAAATCTTCTGGAAACAGGGCTCTGAAACAGTTTTAACTACGACACACTTTAAGTACAATATTATTATAAGTTAATGAGGCCCATAATTGTTTGCGATAAATCCTATTTTATGAGACCAACTTATTGCGAGCCAATGAAAACCCTAATCACTTTGTTATTTAATTTGTGTGTTCAAGTTTAAAGAGTTTAATAGTACGTATTATCTATTAAGATCTCGTATTTTAAAACAATTATGGATCTTCATATGATTTGTGTTGATTTTTCGACGTGTATTTGTTTTCGCACATCTTATGTACGAGGGGGACCTAAAAGAAACCGGATAGTTGTCATAAAAACTTTATTGATTGGACCTTTTTACAAAATTACTTCAGTCACCTTCAAAATAATCTCCATTACATGTGATACACTAGTCGTCTCTTTTCCCACAGTTGGAAGCATGTTTGGAGCTCTTCAAGTTTGATATTGTCCAGTGCCCTTTGAGAAGCTGTTTTTATCGCCTCCACATCGTCATAGCGTTTCCCCTTTAGCGCTTTTTTATTCATTCAAAGACGAAAAGTCACACGAGGCTAGGTCCGGCGAATAGGGAGTGTGGGGAACGAAAGACCACCCTTAAGATGCCAAATAGTTGGTCACTCGTAAGGCCGTGTGTGCTGGAGCGTTGTCGTGATGCAGAAACTAGTCACCTGATCGCCAAAGTTCAGGGCGTTTCCTCATCACATCCTCTCGCAGACGCCTTAAAACATCCAAGTAAAAGTTCTGGTTAACAGTCTGGCCAGGTGGTACGAATTCCTGATGTACATTTCCACGAACATAAAAAAGACAATGATCATCATCTTCGCATTTTACCTCACATGCCTTGCTTTTTTTGGTCTGGGAGAGTTGGGAGTCCATTGGCTTGACGCTTGCTTGGTTTCTGGGCCATACCCGTAACACCAACTCTCATCCCCTGTAATGACTTTGTTCAAGAAGTTTTGATTACGTGCATTCTCTGTTTTCAAGTCCTGACAAACATTCATGCTGATGGTTTTGTGCTCCTGTGCGAGGAGACGCGGAACAAATTTAGCAGCAACACGTCGTATGTGCAAATCGTCCCGTAAATCCGCTGGCACGAGCCCCAAATGATTCCTGTCGCTGCTGAAATTTGGTTGATCGTTTGGTGACGATCCTCGTTGAAATTTTGGCGGACCTTTTCAATGTTCTCATTTCACGATTTTGAAGGGCGTCCAGAACGAGCTTGGTCTTCAACAAACATCTCACCCCGTTTAAAGCGCTCAAACCACTCGAAAACCTGTGTGCGGCAGATAGCGTCCTCCTGGAAAGCTTCCTGAAGCATTTGGTGTGTCTCCGTTGCAGTTTTTTTTTAAAGCAGGAAACAAAATTTCACACACACTCATTGTTCTTTTAAAGTTGCCATAACGACTTCGCAGATTTAACCCGCCAACAGTCAGAGAAACACAATAGCACACTTGCACATTTAGCTCTACACTGACGCCGTTTGCAAGGATGTATCATGAAGGTCTCTACTAACATCATCTAGCGTGAGAACCCTGCACTACGGCTACGAGTGGCAGCGGCCTTGGAGTCCGATTTCTTTTGGGTCCCCCCTCTTATTTGCACTAATATTTTGCGATTCACCAGCAAATTATTGGTCGTAATATGTAGTCCTTGTTTCTGCTCCATATGTCTTATATAAGCTCTCTTTATGGTTTTATAACTCCTGGTCGGAAGCTGTAATCTAATTAAAAATAACTAATTTAATTGTAAAGTCTAATAATGACTTTTTGACTCAATTTATGAACCGTTATAGGTCGCACGGCCAGAGTTCTGATTTTTAACTGTGTTTAGGACGAAGTTGTAATCTTTCGTGTAGCAAGACAAAGACAAACTGAACCGCAATATGCTTCCGAATTAGAAGCGGTGATCTCTAATATCGTAGTTATTAATTTAACATCCACTGAAATACATTTGCCAAATTATATTTGCTGTGTTATTCTTATGAAATCTCTAGGGGAATTAGTTCCCATGTAAATTATGACACTAGTGCAGTGTCAAACTGTTACACATATAAAATTATTTTCTGAGGCTATGCACATTAATTTATACATACATATAATGAAACAAATACCAAAATGTGTTTGTTTCAGTTGTTAATATGTATAGATTATATTGCCACATTAGACTAACGTCAAGTTACATAACATCAATTTTCAGAGGGAGATGGGGTAGCTATATGCGTACATATAACATCTTCAGAAGCGAATGACAACCGTTTGATTGACATACAACTGGCATAATACTGGCATTGGCATAATATAAAATTCAAACCATCCCGCTTAGAATTAAAATCTGAAAATGCTACACGTCAGTAAGGAAAATGCTCCTAAGAATATTTATTTGTAAAATGTCCATAAGATGAATATTTAAGAAGCTGTATAATGTTTCGTTTATATTATTCTCATAATACACGAAACCTATTATGTGTTTCAAATGGGAAGATGTTTGTCCTTGAGCGCCACTAGGTGAGCAACCAATCGGTTGTTGTATTGCATTCCCCCTATGTGGTGTGTGACGAGCGCCAAACTAACCAATCTCTAATAAATACTATTCGCGCTGAGACAGAAATTCAGATTTTGCAAAAGCTGATCTATGAGGAAGGAGAGAGTAATGTGTTTAACATAACCGTAAAAATCCATTATTTTCAGCTCAAATAGTTTTCCTAATACAAATAAATAAAGTACATACCATTATATTACAACAATGCTTTGTGACGTAAGCACTGTAATGAGTATCATTATTGGTCGGCATTTATCCGTGAACGTATATTTGAAATTACTCAGAACTGAAACGTAAACATTTGACATGACGTGATAAAAGGAATATGTACTTTGAATAAGCCCAGGTGTTTATTAAATGAGAGGAAATGATACACTAGTCTGGCAGAACGTGTGTGGTCACATTATATCTTTGTTTATGAATTTTTCGTAATCTCTATTTACTCTAGAGTTACACGCAGCATTATTCAGTTACTCTTCCATGAAAATGTATCAGCTGCATCAATGAGACGCGATTTACCTTACCCCCCTTACTACTGCTAGAACAATCCAATAGAGTTAATGGGGGCTCAAATTATGTTGCAAAGAGAAATAATATTTTTAAACTGACTGACGTTGAAGGACTTATTCACGAAAAAATTGACAAGGAACTCAACAAGACTGGGAAAATTGCGTGAGACATCAGATAAACTACAAGACGACGACTTTTGGAAATAAATAGCACGCAACGGGATTTTGGAGCCTGTCTTCACAAATTTGCAGTATTCAGACATTGAAGACAATGACAATGACGAATTATCTCTTAACGTAACATTCATAGCTATAGGAATGCACCGTTGGTATTTTCGTTGGATCAGAAAAATAAGTAATTCATAAACTATAATTAACTTTAAACTGAATATTTAAAACTTTTGCGCAATATATGAATATTCATGTTGTAATTGTGATTACAACAACTGCATTGTTATAAAACTTTGGAAAATTCAGTTTGCGTTCGCTCACGTCAAGCGACGAACACTCGCAAGTGTGCGAGAGAAAGAGAGAGGGAAATATAAGAAGAGTGGGGATAACGAGGTGGCAACGGTGAAGGCTCTAACGCATCTTATTGGCTACAGGCGAGAACTATTCCCATTTGTAACAGATAATAATACTCTTTACAGTTAGAAAGGCATTGCAAAAGTAAGGATTATACAGTGTGCAATTTTACGCTTTAGTTTTCGTTATTATATTTCAAATTTATTAAAAGTTTTCCAAACATGACAGGATATGCAACTTGCTCTGACATGAGAGAGATGCTGGGCGAAGGGAGCGACGGTGGAGAGAGAGAGAGAGGAGAGAGAGAGAGAGGAAAAGGAAATTGAACTAAAGAAATAAAATTTCCTAAAGAGGGGTAGTGGGAAAGAGATACGCTTTTTACATAATAATGCAAGTAGAATTGCTCTGTAAGTTAAACAATATACTTGTTTAGTACGAAGTTGGGATTGTGCTTCTTTTCTTCTTCAGTTTTTATTTAATGTGTTTGTATAGATACCACTTTCAACACATAAAATGGTACATATGAATGGCTTTGGCTTGCTGATTATCGATTCTTTCCAACAGCAGGTGTATATTTTATAAAATGTATAAAATTAGTTTTCCTCGAGATAAAAACAATATAAATGGATTTCTTCGAAAGATTTTTTCCTGTGAACTTCATCAAAGTCAGAGCTGATTTAGGGTATCGGAGCATTATGAATCTTATAACAATTACAAGCTACTTTTGGAATATGCTAAGCAAAGAAACAACGTTTATCTTAAAAGCATTTTCCTTTTTTCTAAAATTGTACTTGGGATCACAAATAAAAGTTAACTTTAACTGCGCTGTATATAATACCTGAAGTTCTCTTTATTCTTAAGGAATATTTTGTAATAAAGAAACCAGAAGAAACAGAAGCGCAGTGCAAGAGAGCACATTGAAACCAGAATTTATGGTAGAAAGTTTTCATTTGTAAATTGGCACAGAATATTCTTTGTTGTAGACTAATGCTTTGGCAGCATGATACTGTTGTGTTTGCTGCTTCAGAGTAACGTATTTGCAAGTTTTCTTTCCCTCATCTAGGATTGAGAGATACGAGTGTCAATTTCAGTTTTTGCACTTAAGACGTAAACCAAATTCGTGTGCTTTGTTGAAAGGAAAGAAGGGTTATTGCTGTTTTCTTCTGTTCTTCATTCGGCAAATAATCGTTGTAACCAGCAGTGACCCCTGAGTATATATTGAATGTTCATATAACACTTCAGATCGCAGATAACATAAAATGTAAAATAATATTTGCTAAATAATAGTTTTACTTATAAACCAATTTATATACTACCTCACTCCCACCACTAATACCATGTGTGCACGCTACTTCTGCTGAAAGTACTTCCACCTATTGCGATTGACGTAGATCTGTAGTGATTGTAAGGAAAGGGCGGGAGCCAAGTTGTGATATTTTTAAATATTTGACCCATAAATTAATTGTCATACAAATTTCGCATGAGAAGAAATTCTTTAAAACAAGTAAATCAGAAGTAGTAGTGCCATCTTATTGCCAATCTCTTCGAGTTTAGAGGAGTAGGCAGCAGACTTAATCACTGTAAATTGCCTTACATACGATACGCTTAGTGACACTTTTATATATAGGTAGTAAATCTACAAGGTATCTAAAGCTAAAGAGTACAGGACTCTTTTATTACATATGTTGCTTCTCACTGATTATTATACCAATCCACGAATGAGAATTTGTTATTTGGAATTACACACCATTACTGCAATCCTCTGAAAGGAACCACACACACACACATACATACACACACACACAAACACACACACACACACACACACACACACACACACACACACACACACACACACACACACACACACACACACACCGAAAGCTTTCTCTGAAGGTGGAACACCTTCTCAATTGGCAACAAGCTTATTATCCAAGAGGCTGGTAGCATGTAGGCTTTTCTGTTAATTACTTCCGCTGAAAGGTCAGACTAGCCCCCAACACAAATCTGCACGAAACCAGAAGGGATGCCGACAGCAAAGGGAAGAAACCGGAGAAGCATTTTGTGGCTCCACGAATGCCAGATGCCTTATTAGCCTCTTTGAAAGGGAACTCCCAGGCTTTCAGACCATTCTGGAGAGCCTTGATAAGGTTTACCTAAGCAGACATTCATCCCCACTTTGGGTTTAAGTACCATAATGTAACGCTTGACTTAGGTCTCCTTCCTCCAAATACTGGTGTATCGTGAGCTGAAGTTAATAGAACACTTCCATGCAAAAAATTTATTGTTATCAGTTTATTTGCATTATTACATTGTTGGCAGTCTCTTGAACAAAGTGTAGTGACACATAGAAGATGAATTTATTAATGGCTTGAAATATGAACCTGCAGCATGCTGATTTCACTGAAGTACAGAAGAAGATCAAAAGCTCTGAGAAGTAAAACTACGTGTCTTTCTCTAAGTTTTCGGCATGTTACCTTGTATGCTGTCCTCCCCTTTGTCCTTGTATCCACTTAAAATGGACCTTCACTTCATACCCTCGTAATAAAACAAGCATCGATTAGCTAGTCTGTATAAGAAAAAACTAGTGAATGTTATGAAATGATCAGCTCCATCATCATTCCAAATTATTTCAACTTATTTTGCCTATCTCTAAGGTTCCCTTAAAAGAATTATCCGTATAAAAAACTTTTCGTTTTTTAAACATATTTTGACCAAATATTTTGTATTTGAAATTTCCAAATGGGGGACAAAATGTAAACCACTTTGGAATATTGTCGCGAGGCATTGTTTTGCTACGGCGTAGACGAGCACCGAGAGAGATAGAAGCGGTGAGTGAAAGAGACAGATAGCGTCCAAGTCATGCTCACGGACCGACTAGCGCTGAACACTTGCCGAGAGCGAGTGAGGCAGCAACAGAGGGAGAAAGAGACGGAGATAGTTGTAATTTTACGTCCTCCAACGTTAAGTCATATCGGACGGTGAATGAAGTGGGTGAAGTGATGCTCAAATGTGTCTAGGGTCCATGGAACTTAGAGCTACCAGACGTTCGTCTTTCATGATAAGGGAAAACCCCGGAGACAACCTTATCCAGGTAACTCACCCTGACCAAGATTCGAACTCGCGACCTCTTGAACGTGAGGCAATCACGCTACCATCTACGCTACCGAGATGGGCGAGACGGAGATAGTCTGGACATTCTCGCTCCACCACGATAGTCCGTGAAACTTCGCGAGCTTTCAATATACTGTAAGTACTTTAAGGCCCGGGCTTGATAGTTCGGAGCACCATTGGGTACAATTAATGGAAATTAATTGATCTGTCACACTAGCCGTGTGCAGGACGTGCCATGAAAAAGTAAAGCCAGACTGAAAAATTCAATGCCATAGTCGGGATTTAAACTACGGATCTTATGGTCACCGTCTAGCAGCTCTAAACCATTGAGCTACTATGGCCAACGTGCCGATATGACATTAAATTCTCCAACTGACTTGTGTTTTTCCCGGTAAACCACTTGGAGTTCCCATAAGTACATGAGACAACTACCTTAATGGCGAGTAGAAGGAGTAGAGTGGTGTGTTTTAATATAAGTGTGTAATGAAAGGTAAGGGTTTTGGATAAGTTTAGGAAGTAGCTGTGTTGTCTAGTTGTTGACTAGGATTGTCCCGGGTCTTATACAGCTTTCTCCGGGTTCTATATCGTACTCCCCGAGTCCTCGAATAAGAGTGTTGAAACTTTGAGTGAGAGAGTCGAAAAATTTGTGGGAGAGGGAGAGGATGTGTCTCGATGTATGTCGGCATTAGGAATGTACCAGCCAGCGTTTACTGATATGCGGAGGAATTGGTTTTGGAGGACTTGGAGGTGATGGAGGTGGGTACTTGCAGCAATGCCCTATACTTGGCAAGCGTATGTAATGGCAGGTCGGATGACTTGCTTGAGGAGCAATAATTTGTTTGGGATGGACATGCAGGAGTCGCGATGATAGAGGGGATAGAGGAGGGCCATCCTGCAGAGATCATGTTTGACACTTTTTCTATGTGTGGTTTCCAGTTGAGCTTGCTGTGTAGAGTGACACCGAGGTAATTGGCCACTGTGGTTCAGTGAACAGAGCCATCCGCAATGCGCAGTTCTGGCACGTCGTCTTCTGTCCTCCTGGTGAAGGTGACGGCTTGCGACTTAGTAGGGTTGACGCTAAAGTCTCCAGGTGTTGAACCAGGTAGTTAGCTGGTTCACCTAAGTTTGTAGCCTGCGCACAGCAAACTGATAACGTTTGGAGGAGGTGGCGATGGCGGTGTCATCAGCAAACTGGAAAAGCGAGCAGCCTATTTGGGATGGCAGGGTGTTAATGTAAATAAGGAAGAGGATAGGGCCAAGAACGCTGCCGTGACATTTGAACTGTGCCGAGTCGAGTCGAGAACTAATAGTCGTGTAGTGATTTGAAAGTGAATTCCTTTGTTTAATGACGTATGCAGAAGCCACGAGAAACTGTGTTGGTGTATGTTACGTCACATTGCTGCAAAGGGGTGTACAAACTGTTTTTCTACGGAAATAAAGAGCAGTTTGAATTTCTGAAAACTTGGCTTATAGTTTTACGAACACAAAAAGTCACAATTTGTACAAGCTCTTAGTCTGTCACCTTAATTCACTCAATAACTAGATAACGTAGCCATACTATACTTTTCTAATTAAATATTTTTCTTAATAATTTAAACGTAAGTTGCTATTTAAAAAAATGTATAAATGATCACTTAACGCGATATACAACCTTTGTAGACTCAGTAGAAATTCAAAAATTAAAAAACTATTCTTCTTAAACTTGTAGAATGAGTCATGGTTCCATATTTTAAAAATATAATCGGATATAACGTATTAAACTTTAAAATTGATTTTCATGTAGCTTTATGTTAATGTGAGATATAATTTAATATCTACACTTTCATTCACTTTAATGTAGTTAACTCAAGCTCAAATTGCAGCATAAATGCACGGTTAGTTTATTTAATTCAATCACTTCAATTAGATTATGGAGTAAATAGCTGTTGTAAAGTAGACTATTAGAGCAAATGTACTACAATTTGAATTCTGTAGTAAACAACAGAGCAAAGTATTTTAAATGCGAGGTTATTACTCTCTCATTGTATTGTTGAAATGTGAAAAACAGGAATTATTATTAAAACCGAATATAGGACTTGCTGGAAACAAAGGCCAGTTAACTATAGAAGCATTCAGCTTTGTGATGCAAAATGTATGTTTTAACTGTAAATTTATCCGATGATGTGCATATTTCAGGTTTCCTGGACAGTGTATACTATTGGTGTGCTTTGAAATGTGTTAAGACATTGGTTTATAAATTTACTGTGAGCCTTCGTACATTTTACGCAATAATTCATATATTTCAATTAATTAAACAAGTAATTTCCAATTTTTATCTATCTAATGTTTCAATAGTATATTAATGTTCCCCCGCATTTTATTTTATAGAATTACCTTATTTAAAAAAAAATATTTCTGGTTTAGGTTAAAATTGTCTCTTTCTGATGATGTGCTAGCAACCAGCTAACAGATATATCCTACAAAAGTGGGGCTGTCCGACTACTCGTTTTACTCTCCTGTATGTCACACAAAAATCCGTGTCTAGATTTCACCTTAAATATATTCTGAAGTCCTCTTAAATTATAACAGTGTTTTCCATTTTTATAAAATAGGTAGGTTCTCTGTGGGAGTACATGTGTATGTGAGCAACTTATCTAAAAACAGAAGAAAGTCTATTAAGTAGTACATTGTTCGAAGGGGAATATTATAAGCAGTAGATAATTTTATTGACATTAAGTTAATTTAGATTTGGTAAATGTTTAATATATCATATTAGTTTTGGAAATTAATGATAAGAATTTCTTTCAGAGTGTTCCGTGCAAGTTCCGTGCCATATATCCGGCACGGCTACACGCCACGAAACCTAGCTACCCAGCATTCACTTGGGAACGAAACGGAATGAAAGGAAAATCAGGGAAATGACAGAAACCACACAAGCATTCATCTGTTGGCCATGAAATTCCTAAGATCATATTGGAAGTTTGACGACACTCCAATCTAGCACTTTCCCAATGCGTTACCGTAGAACCGGCTACCTGGAGGATATCCACATAACACCTTACACTTCATACATCTCAGCCCGCCTCCTAGCGTAGATGGTAGCGTGTCTGCCTCACGTTGAAGAGGCCCGAGTTCAAATCTCGGTTAGGTTGAGTTACCTGGATAAGGTTTCTTTCCGGGTTTTCCCTTATCCTGATAGACGAATGTCAGGTAACTCTAAGCTCCATGGACCACGGACTCATTTAAGCATCATTTCAACAATTACATTGATCTTTCGATATGACTTAACATTGGAGGGCGTAAATTACAGGAAAAAAAAAAAGCCTTCGCACATTTCTTTTGGCAGTGTTTTCTAGTTCCAACAATGCAAATGCTGATAATCTTGTTTCCAAGAGCCGCATACATTTTAAACAATGAATGCAATATGTCGAGGCTTATTAGCAAAGTTTAATGAAAGACTGTAATAATCTGCTTTTTTATTCATGGTTAGACAGGGTAATCTCTCCCCTTCACCTCTATCAGTTTTCTACATGGCTACTCCTGTTATTTGATAACACTCACGCGTAAATTATTTAAAAATAATATTTCGCATTAGTTTGAATTTGTTCGCTGGACAGTAAAAGGTTTAATGGGATTTGCTGAACCGTGCAGCAATGCGGGTGGACGATGTAAGAAAGGAATACGTACTAACAATTGCGTGGATAGGGTATTAAATAAATGCGAGGTTTAATACCAAATGAATCTTCATGTCAGAAGAAGAGAGAGTACTCATTAAGCTCTGGCCGGCAGAACAAACGAAGCAAAAATAATGTTCAATTTCATTAAACGTAGCTAGGTCCTTAATTATCCCTCCACAACAGTAACATTTGAATTTCATCAGACAGCAGAGGAATCCTTGTTAAAGTCCGAAACGAGCTCCCGCCTTGTTTACAAACGTAGTGGCTGTGCCGAAATTAGATCTTGCTTCAATTTTCAGAATACCAAACACTGCGCGAAAACTCCACCACTTCTACCGGCTTTTACCGGAATAGCAAAAACTACCAGTGAAGCTATCATCAGCACTTTTTGCAAACTAGAAGTTACTTTTGGTGTAGTTATCTCTTCTTGTGAGGCACCCACCACTCAACAAGCCATGAATTCAGACTACTCCTTCCGTATTTCCTTATTATGAATTGTCCTAGTTTCATTATGGTTTCATTAGAGATGGTAATTTAATGGTGAATTTAACCTAAGTGTGGTATTAGTGATTGCCTTTTATTTTTTCAAAAAAATTATATTCATAACATACTGGTCCGAGACCGACAGTTGAAAATGGGTTTGTATTTTGTGAATTGGTTTTTAGCATCCCATTATAGGTATTTGGACGTGAATGATCGTTTAAGTTTGCTTAGAGGCAATTTATCAGACATGAGGTTCTTTCATTGCGTTAATCTACGACACAGGACCACCAAATAACATCCGTTCTGAAGGAAGACCTGCTAAGAGATCTTACGCCAGCAGAGAAAAAAGAAAAAGAAAAAAGAAAGAAAACAAATTTAGTGTCATCCGCCGTGTTTCAACCCGGGACTGTGAGAAGCAGAAGCCGACATGTTACCCCTAAACCATGCAGGATTTTTCCTAGTTTGACGATGACTGCACGAGAGGTGACTGCGTCAGTAAAACATATTAAAATTAAAAATTCATTGCAAATAAATTCCCTTAATAATGTTCTTTATAATATTATTAAAGCTATTCAGTTAGAATCCGTTTAGGCGCACTATGAAAAAAAATTGTTTTAATTGCCTCAAAGAATTTTATTTTAATATCATGTTACTTTTGAGAGTTATTTTATTCGTCAATGCTATACAATGACCTAGTTTTTGAAATCGATGCATCCATCCGTCCATCCAAACTTTGAAGTTGTTAAAATATTTAAACATTTAATGCCGTAAACTTTCACATCACGTATATTATATAATAAATTCTGACATGGAAAGTACGGTATACCCTCACTTTCTTGTTGGGCAGTCAGCCAGGTAAAAAGATGATTAGATATCAACGTTTCGGAAGTGTACACCTCTCCCATCATCAGGATATTTATAAAATGTTATAACCTCATATATATAGTTATATAGTTGTGTTATATCCAGTATTTCATTTGTGGTTATAACATTTTATAAATATCCTGATGATGGGAGAGATGCACACTCCCGAAACGTTGATATCTAATCATCTTTTCACCTGGCTGGTTGCCCGAGAAGAAAGTGAGCGTATTCGTCACCAGGAAAGCTTCACGTCTCATTTTTATACTTTATACCCAGTAGAGGAAACTTGTTAAGGGAAGGTAGGCGTTTAAATTTAGCGAAAATATTGTTGAGATGAACTATAATTGCTCAAAATTTATTTTCCCATGGAACGAATATTTACCTTTAAATAATGTAAGGTTACAATTATAAAGCACAGGCCACTTCATTTTAGAAGTTTATTTTCTCTCTCTCGTTATTTTGCTCGTTTTAATTTTAAATCCAATTATTATGACATTTTGTTGCACTATACAAAAGGCTAAATAGCTAAAGTTGTTATTATAAACGCTTTGCATTGCGAAAAGATTTTTAGTAATTGCATTTTATCATACCTTTGCTGGCTCCAATTAAGTATATGAGTATTTAAAACAAGTAGTTACTTAATAATGTAATGTTCTGGTTGCTTTAGCTTAGTACATTAGAATTAATTTTCAAAACCTCATATATAGGAAACTATTTGATATTTGGTATGATAGGTGATATTTATTTGTACAGTTTTACTACAATGACTTTAACATCGAACATGCACTATTATACATCCTGTACAAATACATGAAATTGCTGACCCAAGATTTAATCCCTGGCCATAAGCCATTGGTTTTCCTAAGCAGTTTGGTGTTATTTCTTCTTGACCTTCGCTTCTTTTAGCCTAACACACTTTTCTCTTAACCTATATACGAATTCTCCTATACACGTATTTGTCTTTCACCCGTCCCCGTTAACATGCGTAACGCCACTACCTCTTTTCTCACACTGTCCCATTTCTTGTCCCATATTATTCTTCTGCAATTTGTTAACTCTTTACATTCTACCAGGTAGTGAACAGTACTCTCTTCATCTCCATAAAATTCACATATACCTACCTCATTACTTCTCAACCCTTTTAGATATATTATTCCTACTCCCATCCATGCCATGCCTTCTCTTCCAGTTTTGCCACATCGATCTATATATTTTTCCCTACTCCATTTTGTATTTAATTGCTTATACAATTTCACAGATTTCTTGTCTTCTATTCTTTCCCATATCTCCTGCCTGTCTATGTCTTGTACTCTGGTTCTCATTTCTTTCCAAAAACCGCTATATAGGAAACTAAATAATACGTTGAAATATAATTTTGAACTATTCAATTTTCACTATACAGCTTTTCACTATACTTAAGCTTTATAAGGTAAACATTTTAGTAGTTCTCTCTGTTTCAGAGGTCTCGTTCATTTCAACGTTGAGGCTTAGAGACACTCTTTGTGAGCTGTAAATGCTGGAGAGAATGCATATGTACTTTAAAGGAATTAACAAATTGTATATAATGATTACGCAGCGCAGAACCATCAAAAACGTATTACTTGTAAAGCCGTATAAACAGAGTGTTTAAAGGCGGTCATAAAATTCTAATGTGATTCTCTAATTAACACGATGTTATTTATTTTAAATTTGAGCATAATTTCTCAATCTAAACTTTCACATTGCTCACACAGGGATATACAAGTAAGTACATTATATGAGTGGAAATTAAATAAAGACATTTAAATATTTTACGTTAATGGATAATGAATGGAAATGGAGCTAATGTGTGTCAATTTTAGACATAATCTGAATTGCTTCAACACACATCCTCCAGAGGGAGTGAAGTGCATGGATTCCACTGAGAAGTAATCTGTGTCGTTGCTCAGCCAGGGACCCTCCCTATTTGAAGAAATTTCTTTCCTGCTATCGCCTCTATCAGTAGTCCGACCATGTGGTGGAGGTTTGGTGTGTATTGCAGCAGGAACATCTAGAGTGATAACCATCTTGCAGACACATTTTGTCATTTAAATACGACATGAATATGTACAGAATCCTGATCATAGTGAGAATTGTGGCATTCCAACTACCGCCATATAATGGTTTTTTATCACAATGACTTCAAATGTAGCAATAGACTATCATGAATGTATTACCGGGTTAGGGAAAGCCTGCCATAGAAGCCACGCCGTTTCTGAGCTTTATACTTTATTCCTACGCTCGTTGCTGTGATAAAGATGCATGACCATACCACACCATTTTCCGATCGATTTCAATGTAGTCCTTACCTTCAATGGATTACCATTATTCTTCTTCGCCATGTAAGTGTAGAACAGCAATATTAAACTGGTATTGGTATTGTGGCTTTGTTTCGCTTGATTGCAGTGTAGAGCCTCCTGTTAAGGATACCTGAAAGCATTTGTACCAGAGAAATGGTGCCAATATTCTAATTTTTAGATTTTAAATTTTTATTATTCACCGCTCCTAGAACATTTCTATGCGTAGCGATTCATGTTAAGCAGAAAGAAATTTCTCAAAAATTAAATAGACTGAATAATGAGACCTCCATCTCAGGGCTATTTCTAAATGACTGCTGTGTAAGGAAAAAAACTTAACAAGCCCATGACTTTCTCTAACCATTAGCAATTAATAAATATGGCTTATAAGTAGTCCCCTTAACACTAGCAATATTATTTGCCTAGAAATGCTTCATAACTGGGTAAGTTGGATATGATAACATGCAGGTTAAATTACACCCAGTTGTACATACTAAATGCAATATATTTACATGTTACTGGAATGACACATCTAAGTCAGTCTGAAAGTGGAAGGTAAACAAGCAAACGGGAATATTTTACAGGGCTCTAAAGCTACAAAACCTCGCTGTATGTACATACATTGCATAATTTCGTAAGGCGCAAAATGTCTAATGGTAAATTAATACCCCTAGATTATTAGCCACTACATTAAACACATTTAGAATCAAAAGAACTTGGAAGACTTTTAATAAAAATTTCAAAATTAAATATCATTCATTACGTCAATATACAACAGATGTTACTCGCCATAGGGTCCCTCGCCATAGGGTAATGGGCTGGAGCATTTTACTCTGGTTCGCTGCCTCGGAACGTGCCTGGTTTCAATCCTGCCTGTGGGGGTATAGATTTTAAGTCTCGAATATAGACTTGGTGCCCACTCAGCGTGAGGAATTTGAGGACCTTCAGAAAGTAGCAAATCCCGGTCCAGTGCTGAGATGATGACCACGTCTTCTTCCATTACCGGTTGCATGATTGGGCGAGAAGCCGGCAGTGGGGTTGGCAAGCCCAGGTCCAGGCTCGATTCAGTTTATGTTGGCCGTGGATTACTTTCTTTCTTATCCACGGCACCGTGGGAAATGATAATAATTACTGCAGTTCAAAGATGAAAAGTAGTGATAAATTGAGAGCCATAACAACGATATAAAAGAAATAATGATGCATCATACAGCGTATTGCCTTGTTTAAACTTACTTGCTTGTTTTAAAAAAAATTTCATTATTCATAAAGTAGAATTTTTATAGCTCTTATAATTCACCATTTATAAAACCATAAAATATACTAGGATTGTAAAAACATAAGAGATAGTAAGTATACAATTCAATATGTAAGTTAGGCTGGTAAATGGCTTAAATATATCCTGGTTTAATCAAATGAATTACAGCTGCCTGAAGAAAAACACAAAGAAATTGTCTGTAGGTAAAGCAGTGCTTTACTGTCAGGGAATGCTCTTGAAGGAATCAGAACTTACGTATATGCCGAGTTTCGTATTTTGGCTTCACGCGCGTTTTATCTAAAACTTCTTTTCTTTTGGATTCAGAAGGCGTCAAAATTGTGTCTTCGGTGAAATATGTTTTTGATTTTTGGTGTCAATATCATGCTCTACCTACTATTAAATGGTTGCTAGAAACATTGAAAATGTTTTGTCAATCTTGAGAACTTAAACGTTAAGAATTTCTGGATTAAAACCTTTTTGATGTGAGAGAACATTTTTAACCGCCTTGAAATAATTTAAACATGTCTAATGTAGGCGTTAGGTTTCATATACCTTATTTTCCTATTCTGAGTTATACCAATCAGAAACACTAGGCTTCTATCCATCCTATGAACACACATGGACCTTTTTCTAAACTATCATTATATATTCATTCAAAGTGTACTCTTTCAACAATATGGATTCGAGAAGTACGTATTTGTGGAATCCCAAATCAAAGCATTTAGTCCAAGGGATATTTCAAACATAGGTAAGATACAAAATGAAAATATTCATTTGTATAAACTATTATTTCACATCATTGAACAGCCTTGCAGGTAGCATTTGGCGCGATAACACGTGGCTATTTGAATCGGTTTTCTTGCGAGTGCTAACATATTGGTACAGGGCCAGAAAGGTGTTTTTGTCCTTATCTACCAGTAGATAACAGGCTTAAATAAACGCCTGTGTTGTGTTCATTACCGACAATTACGGCTAATGCTGTGTGATACGCTCGTAATAACAGGCTTTCCACTCTCTTGGCACACTCCTTCGTGATCCCTAAAGCTTAATCGGATTTCTATTTACAGTGATGATGATGGCTGTAAAAGGAGATAGGGTTACAAAACCCGTTAAATTGAATACTGGGATATATAATATCCTGGAAATTTTAGTCTACAAAAGTTAATCACTATTGAAAATTGAAAAAAGAATAAAATAGAAACAACGTGTGTTTCTCTGCTTACTATACACGTGTATACGTGTAGAGATTAAAGCAAGTACTATAAACATTCTTTGTGCAAATACATTTTTCAAGCTTTATGAATAAAGAAACGCATATTTAACGAAAATCAGTTGCAAACTTATAATAAAAGTCTAGCATTTTCAAACAGTTCTCCCCCAAAGAAATCCTTAGTTATATAGATTTTTTTTCTCGAAAATGATGTTCTAGAAATTATATATTAATATCTAAGACATTTTTATAACAAAAAATGTCTTGAGTATCATTTTGAATCACTTTTGCATGAGACCTACAGCGTAAAATGCAACAAAATCTTAGCAGTCTATTTGTGCATCGTTTCTGAGATATTCTTGGTTGTTGGTTACAAAATTCGAATACCTAGCTCCTTTCAAATGGAAAATCGTTATTCGTTCAGTTCTCTCTCTGCTCTACCCCTCTCTGTTATGCAAATAAAATGGTTTTTCAAAGCCGTTACATAACGATCCGCTATTAAAAGCTTTGACTATAAGTCCATTCATCTCCTTAATCTCGTAATGCCTATATAGGAAATGCGCAATGAAACAGCTTCTGCAAATGTTTATCTGAATCAACATGGAAGATAAAAGAATAACTGTTTGTAAACATAATTTGGACAAGAGTAAGTAGAGAATAAGGGTTGTGTTCGGTACCAATTATAAAAAGTATTGCGAGTATCTTCATTACACATTTTGCCGCAGTTACAAAGTGAATATAGAAAACGGAATGAGTGTGATATGTTTAAAAGGAGGTTGATGATGCTGACCCTGAAACATTGAAGGATTACTATTTCAATGACAAAAGTATTGAGAAATTCAGACTAATAACAACGATATCTAGAGATTTACTAAAACGTTATTTAAATAAGTGACATTCTTTAAGTAATTCTAAACTTTTTATACATATTTTCTCCTGTCTCGTATACTTTACAGTTATACAAAATTAGGCGACACTACCCGAATAAACGGGATTCACTGGTTATTACGTGAACGTTGTGGAACACTTTGTCATATAATTATCTAAAATTTACCTGTGCATTTGGAAAACTCAAGCATGGTAGAAACAATGCATATTTGAATGTATGGAATGATGGAAGATGTTCCTAACGCATCCTGGGAAATTGCAGAAATTAAGTGTCGAGTTTCCTGTTCAACCGATCTGTCTCTGCTATTTTCTTCAGACACACCCTTATTCGCTCCCCCACAAAAAATTTCAGGGAGTCTCAATACATTTGTATCTGATGAATGTCGATGCCATAATGATTTTGAAAGGACTGCAATACTTGTGCCTACCATTGCACACTTGGAGCTTTTTCTCGGCTCCTCCTTTATAGTCTCACCAGTTTCTATTGAAGGGGACCTCTGAGACACTTTCCGGTGGTTTGGGCAGATGAGCACCTAGCGCCTCCCAGTCAAGCTAGTGGCTGAAGGGAACTCAGTGCATTCCCGCCGTTTACGTCAGTTGTTCCTGCGTTTCAGTCATCTCATACGTTCCTCCCGAGGGAGTAATGTCGGTCGAAGTGTTAGGTGCCCCCTTTATTTTGAAAGAATACTTGAAGGCTCTTCGCACATAATTCAAGATATAGCTTATTACTAGACTGCGGATTTTAGGCGAAAACCCGTTTTAACCCTTAAACGATAACTTCATTAAAACGTTTACACATTTCATACAAAACCAAACGTAAAATTACAGGTTTAATAGCACCTAAAATACCTGTTTTGACAATAAAACCTAATTTTATCTATTTTGCACGTTCATCCTCTGTTAGATTAAAACCTTCATTCTTTTTCCGAAAATCTATCTATCCTTTTTTTCAAAATTATATGTTTTGAATTTCAAAATGTACTTTGTGTATTAAGTTTTAACTAGACTACACATATAGCTTTCATTGTTAGTCTGAGGGTTGCCCTTATATGACCTTGGGAGTGGTGGCTGCAGTTCAAAATAACTGAGTCCGTTCCCACCCTCCTACTTCTCCATAATTACAGTTCGATTTTGCGCCTTTACCACAAAGTGCCATAGCTGTAAATAAATTCTCTTTTACGTGAAAAATGAAGTGAAGCTGCTGCAGGAAGAGCATCTAGCCTCACTGCCTATTTTGGATGACTTGATGTAGTGGTATTTGTGAGAAATGTAAACAGCTTCAGACAAAACAAGAAGCAAACACAGGTGAGCTTTGATATTGTAAGTACTGTTATTAATGGGAGCTAAACGTTAACTACGATAGCTTTCAGCGCTGTTGAGTACACCATCATCATCATCATCATCATCATCATCATCATCATCATATATAATTCGGATTAGACATTGTCTGTTTCGAAATCAAGCAATTGATAGCTGATTTTTCCACCTCTTTCTAGGTCGTCCGATATTTACAGTTCTAAAGAAATGAAACAAAGAAACATTTAATTCATTGAGACATTCTGTAGAATACACTTTGACACACTGGTGATAACCTGTGGCTGCCGCCTCCAATTGAATTTACCTAAGAGTACGTCCTCTTGAAGCCTGAATGTTGCCGAAGTCCACGGTACAGCAAGGCTGGGCGTGCGATAGAAATGCAGATCTCGGATTACAGTGAAGTGCCTGAAATCTCGCACTAATGTCTACTGCATTATTTGGCACTTCCGCTTGCAGAGTGCTGTGCTCCAGCGGATATTATACATATATTGTTGTGGTACGGCTTCCCTGTTAATTCTGAAATCTGTAATGAATGAAGTACTGCTTGTTGTACTAATACTTATTGCAAAAATAATTGCAATCAAAATTGACATAGATGGAAAATATTAAAGAATATACATACAAAATTGATTAAATGTTCACAAGCAGTGTACAGAAAGCTTTAAAATTGGATAACTAAGGTGTCTTTCTATAAAGCTAAATGTGAAAATTACGCGCGAAGTTTATCTCTGACTTAATAAATTTTATTGTGGAATACCTTTTCTTAACTAACTCTGAACTTACCAAAAATCAACGTAATTGAAAAGTGTAACTAAATACGCTTGTTGTAATATCATGTACACAAACATCCATAATTTAATATACAGACACAAAATTCGCTAAAATGCTCTCTTCGCACCTTGAATGTCTGACACTTGGTGCATACATTTGTCCGCGTGTGGTGAGAATATCTCGTCATCTGGGCTGCTCAATTAAAGCAGGAATGGGGAGGTCACCTCTTTCCACCTGCTATGATAGAATCGCGCGCTTACCTGTGGTTAACGAGTTCCAGTGGCGGAACATCGCTTTCATTCGTATAGGAAATCATAAGCGTTCGCTCTCGTACTTCATTCCTTACTAACTAATGTTTCTTAGGATGACTTCTGTAGTACAAGTTATGTTTTCAAAGGTCTGTAATATGTTGTGCAAAAGAAGTGCACAGTGCGAAAAGTTTAGCAAGGTGATAGTCTCTGATCTTGCTACGATGTCACTTTTAATATAGTTAATTTTTGAAGTGGTTTGTTTGAAGGTATAAGTAGAGGCAAACACTGCCATTCAATTAGATGCAAAGAAACGTAATCTCTGATAATCACTACAGGGCAAAGATTTAAATAGTTCGCATCCTTCCTTCTCAGAACATTTTACTGTCGTGGAATTTTGCAGTAAAAGTAGTTCCATTTGCAGTTGGTATGGTGCCTAACTACATGGAAACCTCAAAGCAGTGAAAAGTAATTGCATATTTGTCTCAATTTTTTTTTATATTTTCAAATTGCGAAGGGAATGTGTCATGTAGTTGCATTAGAAGCTCTGCATACTTTTCCAGAAGTATGACGTTTATTGTGAATACTGAAAGCAAGCAAGGGAAATGATATAAACATGTAACTTGCATTTGTCCTTCCCACAGTTGCAATTGTGCCATAATTAAGATATTTAATTTATTATCAACTCCCTTCAGAAATGCAATTGACCGCGCCTCGTCAGATCTGTCCATCGATTCGTGAATGGCGAGAGAAAAACATGTTAATGACCTTATATTGTCCTTCATTTGCCCTTCCAAATCACACCATTCTTCTATTCGTCTCGTTACTGAGATTCACTCATGCAAATAAATCGACTAAATTGTGACAAAATTCCTTCGCAGTAACTAGCAAGCTTTGGTTGATAAATACGCCTTCACTAAAGGTTTTCAATTCTTTTCAATAAGTTCCGCCAGTTTATAAGAAAGTTCTACCAAATTTTCAACATTAGGATCATATTTAACAGGTGATTTCATTTCTTACAGTTTTGTGATGGCTTCACCTGAAGCAAAGATAGCTAAACCTTAGTAGCAACGCTTCTGGCTGCAGACTCTTGTCTCTCGCTGCCTTTTTGACTGGTGTAGGGAAAACAACCTGTGTAGCGGAAGGAAGCATGTGCTGCACAATTGAGCAACCCTGCTCGACACCTTGACTAGGCTTGCAAGTGGTAAACACAAGCATGTCATTCACTGTTCAGCTAGTAAATGCGTATTGGAAACAGAATTCATATATTTTTTTCCTTTATATAGTTTATGAATATCGTTGATTCCTCTGTCATTTAAATGGTATTTTTACTAGAAATGAATATTAGTCATTTCAATATTCTATACCATGTGCAGTGTATTTGATTACATTCATGGAGAAACGCCGCTGTTCTCTTTCCTTTCCCTTATTTCCCTTTTTATCCTTACACTAACTTAAGGTAGAGTAATATTGCATTCGACTCCATTCGATATCTATATTCGCTCTGCTCGAATATGTATGTTTTCAGAATCATGAATAAAGAGAACATGAGATCTTAAAAATTGAAAATTCAAAATATTCGCTATTAAACTCCTTTCAAAATATGACCTATATTCTTATATTCGAATTTTCAGAGGGTAAAAATTAAATATATTCCCCACAACGTTTGTTTGGACTATTAGTTTAAAATACCCTTATCTCTACCTGAAGTTTAAAATTTATACTAGGTTACTTCTTGTTTTAGTGCTTCATAAACTAAGACGCACGTGCACGCTCCCGCGCACTCTCTCCCCCTCCCACACACAGACACTGACATACGGGTACACAAACAGAGAATATTCTCTTTTGCCACATTTCTAAAGTGGAGATAGAAATCTGCTCCAATACCAAGAGAAAATAATTGATTCATCTTTATTCTAGACGTGCTATATCCCATTTTCTATTTGAATCGCAACTACCCACAACAATTCCCTCAGTTCATGATTGTCTTGTTTTTTTTAACTTTTTTGTTCGTTATTGTTGAGAATTTGATTTTGGTGATCACTTAGTGGTGGATTTCTAAAACTTGAAAAATATGCATGCATTTAAGATCTAAAATAGCTTAAATATTTCCTAAAATGATTAAAATATCACCTTTATTTCCTAATGAATACATTAATAATATTATATTAATTGACAAATAAACTTTAATTAACTATTAATAATTATTCAGTTGTTAACATTTTAATATTTTCTGTAGAAAAAATAATCTTCTTTACTTCTTAATTCAGCACTTTATGAAATCTGTAAGTTTAAATGGTCCTAAATTAGTTAAGAATAATTATTGTGACCTAAGAATAATTAAGAGATATAAAATATTCATTCCTGGGTGTTAGGTTTCTACTGCAACAAAATAACATTGATTGACGATGTGCATTTTTAGGTTTTCAAACTGGAAGCCTATTCTATTGTCGGAATGTTCTTGCATCTGGAGAAACTACGTTCCACATGACATGCAGTTATAGGAGCCTACTTAAAGTATGTTAAACTATCTGGGTAAAATTCCGACTCAGAATCTTCAAGCTTAGCTGTACATGTACAAATGTTTACTGCCTGCTAAAGGAACCTTCAAAAAACATTTGGGTGCACTCCGACGTTGCTGGTGCCGTTTACAAACACACATATTGTTGCGTTTATTTTATTTCTAATGGCTGATAAGTGCGCTATTATTCGCAAAATGTGACCAAAGTATGATCTTATCATAGAAATAAGCATAAATATGACAAAAGATCTGAAAAAGTGAGAAATATGACCTTCGAGACCCCATAAAATTGTATAATTTTCCTCAGAAGACATGTACATGTGTTTTTACTTACTTGAAGTTCAGATTATAGGCTTCATTAATAAAGTGACTTATTATCTTAAGCATCTCGATATGAAAATAATTATTTTCTGTGTTTCTTGCATAGATCTGTAGAAAAACATTTGCTTTTAACAATAATGCACTTCACCTTACAGGTGAAGGAACAATAATTTTATATTAGGTTTGGTACTGTTTAGAATGCGTGCTCTTTTTCCGTAACCACCGCGAATTACTATTAGTAAATACATATGTAAACTAGTACTGGTAGTGGTTAGTTCTCATTGTTTACATCGTAAAGATTAATGTTTAGTGAAGGCAGTTATAGTGGAAACAGGTCCATTTATATTTGAATTAAATTATAAAACAAGTATATATTTCTGTAATTATGACAATAAATTATTCACGTAATCAAATAGGCGTATTGTTTTACTGTTATAGACGCAAAAGACATCAATTGCTTACTGAAGTATTCATTTAAAAACAAACGTTACGTATGATTTTATACCACAAAAATTGAGTAAATAATTACATTTTAACATTTCACTATGGGACTTGGTATACTTTCATTGAAACATGAACCAATAAACAAATGTCATATACTATGTTGGCAATTCATTTACGCCAAAGGTGGAATATCGATAACGAATGGGTGGAAAATTTGTATGTTTGTGCGAAAGAGGGAGGGGGGGAGGGTGGTTGGGAGGGAGAGACTCTTGGAGCATTGTAACTCTAACGTAAATTACATTTTCTGTAATATTTAATACGCCAATGTTGACGATAATTGTACATAAGAAATAGAAAAATGAGAAAAGAGAGAGAAAGAAAAAGAAAATATGGAAAGTGTTGATTTGTTTAATCTGTAGGTAAATTGTCTATCTACATTTTAATAATACTGTTCTCTGTTTTCAGATTGCAATTATTTTGGTCTAAATATGTTTGGTTTTTAAAGTAGTATTGATATTCTTCATTTATCTGTGTGTACCTACCCCTAACATTTGTTTGACAGGGAATTGGTGAAAACCAGATTTCTAAGTATTTTTATGTAGTGCCTTCTTGAAATGTTACACTCAGGCTCCAGCCATTTCTTTTTGCTGCAGAATCCTTTCTTTAATTCAGTATATGGTTCCGATGGAATCCCGATATTGACTTTTGGGATGGAATGCATTACTTACTCTGTCTTAGGTAAGCGGTAGAAAAAGTCTTAGGATATAAAGTTGACACGAACTGCAATGAACGGTGTGAGTATATCCGCCGTATTTCACTCCAGCGCTGTCTTTCACGAAAGGAGTTTTCTAACGATTTAGGGCCATCTTCGGGGTTTCGTGCCAGCAAGGGAACTTCGGTGGAATTACCATTTCTCGGAAAGAAATGTTGTAATTTATGGCACCAATCAAGAACACTGGCTCTCACCACAATTGGAATTGTAGACGACTGTTTATTGTGCCAATTTACTGCGGAGGCTAGCGTGCTGAGCATGTTAGTTGATGGAGTTATAAAATTAGCTCGTGTTAAACCTTTACGAAAATAATTTACACGTTTCCGATAGGCTCAAACTTTAATACAGACGTATCGGAGTTGGAATAATAATAGGGTGCTTGTACTTGCGCAAGAAAACTAATTTGCATTTCAAAATAAGCGACGGCAGAATGAAACAAAACAACAGAAATGGGAAAGGGGCTGGTTTTCGCGGAAGTCTTTCAATGCAAATTTGCTATCCCGCTCCTTTTTCTTCTTTACTGCAAGTGGAATACTTTCCGCATTCCTCCAGCTGGTGGTGGTTTGTTTGAGGTTGGTGTTTTTTTCCCCCCACGCTAGAATCTCAACGAGACTTGCAGGAAAAGTTTGTGAAAGAATAATTACACCGTAGGTATAGCTGGTGATGGTATCTTGATTGAAGAAGTTGGTGAAGACACCGAACAACATACCTGTTCTCTATTCTACGTAACGAGTTTGAAATAGCTGTCTTCCTGCTGAATAAAATGACTTACCTATCGTATGTTTCGGATGGAAGTATTGGATCTTCAAAATAATGACAATATATTATGTTTACGTTTAGGTGACGCAGTTTCTCTGACAACTTAGTCTCCTTATTTATTTATTTTTTGACTTGAGAAGTGTGACAGCAATATTTTCATCTCCATATGTATGATATCTAGTAGTATTTGTTAGTTAAACTTTAGCACCCTATCTTTCGCCCTTAATTTCTCCCCCTTCCATCTCTCTCTCTCTCTCTCTCTCTCTCTCTCTCTCTCTCTCTCTCTCTCTCTCTCTCTCTCTCTCTCTCTCTCTCTCTCTGATTTACTTTGCAGCAAACCCGCATACCAGTTTTAAATTAATTGGGTTCTAATTGGAGCTACGAGTTCTCTTATCCTCAGGTGAATGGTTGTAGGAAATGGATTTTGGTGGTTGTTGGCTACTCAGTCGTATTAATAGCACTTTGTTTGTTGCAGAATTATTTGGTTTAATTCCTACTAAGTTTGCTTATTGACTTGGATCGGTGACCACCTGTTAGTAAAATACCTAACATAAATTCAATTTCAGCTGAAACCCTGGATTACTCGTTTAAAGTTACTTCCGCGTGGTTTCTATTTCTTTTTTATACGGCGACTGCTTTGCTCTAATAAACTTCTAATGCTGTTTCCACTTACGCTGGTTGTGCTATTCTTAACTTCCCTACATTTCAGACTTATAAATCTTTGCTTCTCCTTCCTAACGCACATGAACACGTCCTTCCTGTCGTAGTATCACCTTTTAAGTAAATTTTTCTTACTTCACGACTCAGTTCGAACCTTATTCTGACCCCCTCTCTAACTTTATCACATAACCAAACTAGCTCACCCTTCTCAAATGTTACATTATTATTTATTTCTCATTTATTTCGAATTTTCGTATTGGTTTGCAAAACTCATCCAACTCATTGGCGTTCAGCCCACCGTGAGTTGTTTGTAACGGTATACAGCGAAATAAATCTCTTAGCATTCATGCTTAACTGCAATTCGAAACCCCTTTTGTCCCAACACATTCCTGGCTGGAAATATTCTATAGTTTTCAGACATTGAACTTGTCCTAGCACAAAGAAGGTAACGGTTCTTCCTTCCTGTCACTCCGACGTGTACACAATTTTTCAATAATATTTTCTCTTCCTTGCCTGGATGCTAGTATATATGTTACATTAAAATATACTCTTCCATTCTTAATATTTAAGTCAACCGCTATTTTAATCATTACTCTATACATTCTAATTTCTTATTATTATAACAAGATTTTTATATTAGTTTACCAGAGCATTTTTATTAATTTAGCTTCTTTTTTAATTACCTGATTTCGATTAATTCGCCGCCTCCTAATCGCTAACTGATACTGCGGTTACAACTTCACTTTCAGGCTATGATCATTCTTCACTATAGCAGTGGCATAAGCCAAGATTCACTGTTTTGTAAGTATTGGTAAAAAAAAACGAGTTTCCGGAAGTTTAAATTTTAATTGGTATAATGTTACAACTTTTAAAATACATATTTTGGTGTTATATTGTTGCTGTCGCCATACTCCTCTGAGATGTAGAGCCCATTTTTAATTACACTAACATTGCAGCTAAGACATTTCTTTCAGTAAAGCGGAACTCTCTCCTATCACGTGATCACATGGGGAAGATATTCTAAAGCCTCTGTCTGGCTAAAGTCAGTTATAATCTATTTCTAAAGGATGGAAGCGGGGTACCAACGAGCTCTACTCTAGCCAATGAAGGATACTGTTGACTCGACTTCACCGCCTTTTTCGATGACTCGTGGATGAGTGTCACAGTTATAGTAAATTAATCATTACATCGCGAGTCCCTTTGGGCGGCTTTCTTACTTCCATTCTTGCGTTCGAAGAGCCATATCCTGAATCAAATGCATATTTGGTAAACAATGCCGGAAAAACGGGTTAACCCACATTTTTTAAACATGGAGAAAACAAGTGCTTTGTGAATGAGGCTGAATGGAATTGTTAACATTATTTTATTTCATTTCTGAGAATATGAGTCTCAAGAATACAGTATTTATTATCAGGGTTATCCTTAATAGAACCCAAAACATGAGTGATCTAATAACAATAAAAATAAAATAATGAAAATAAAGTGAAAACCTTTGTCAGCTTTTATTTAAGTTTTATTCTATATACATTTTACAATTTTAGATGAAACTAATAGGTGTGTCTTTTGGCATATTTATACATGGTACACTTTGGATTATTCCACTTTTCAATAAGTATATCATTTTGGAAACTAGGTACAAGCTTTTTAGCTGTAGTCAGGCTGATAAGAAAATGCTTCATCAGTTATATTGTCAGAACCTGTGGTATCAGATTTTACAGTTTTATAGCACTCATGATAAATTAATGGGATATAATTCATCAGATCCTGTAAGTCCTTTAATTTTTCATGATTATAGGTCTTGGACCATTGTATTTTGGAGGAAATGTAACATAAGTAAGGGATGGTTTGCCAGATATTATTTTCCTTCGAATGTCCAAAGTGTCGTAATCCTCAATACCACCATAAGTGAATTTAAAATATAACTTAAAGAGGTGGTCTTTAAATACTTTCATGCATGTCAACTTGTTCAAGAGTGCGTTTTGCCCAGATTCTGAAGCTGTTCTTTTCTGTACTTTGTCGAGATGCGGCTTTGCAGAGATGAACATGTTAGTTATTTTGAAAACATGAAAAGGTTTCTTTACAATGGTTTTCCTCACTAGCTCCATCCACTGATCTGGAGCATAAATGTAAGCTGCTTGCTTCTTCTTTTTTCTATAACGCCGAAGTCACGATCACAAGGTAAAAATGTATGACCTGGTAATAGTTCCGCCATAGTTTGTTTACATTCACAGTAGAGTTTACCAACATAACGCACTGTTGAAGCACTACGGTTTGTGGCAGTTATTACTTATGAAGTGGACTAAATGCTTGTCTATTTTCCATGTATCGCTTTATTCTTATAACCAAAACTATGCTGGTTTCACAAAATATAATGATAGTTAAACTGAAAGGATACAATCATTTAAAACTTTTGTAGCTCTGTTGGTTATCCTGTTTTATATGTTAGTTACCATGATTGCCACTAGATGACAGACACAGAGCATGAAAAGGTTATCCGTTTTTGACATTATATGAAAAGGATATCACGAAACGCAAGAACTTCAGCTCTGTCTATTTAGCGTTATATGATTGCTGGAGAATAGACCAACACAAGAAAAGGTAGCTCTCTATTGCAGCAACAGAGGGCAGCACTTAACGCAAAAATTTTTATTTTGAGGGGTAGCCCGTTTTTCCGGGCATATCTTCTTAAATTCTCACAAGCTGTTTATGCCCAAAGCGCCGAAAGCAAAGCCAGCCTATATAGATTTCAGAACTTAAGGCAATTCTAAAATGTTAACTACTTTGGGCCAAACTCGTTTGATTATGGTAAAATAATTCACTTCAATCAGGTGACACGGAAAACCTAATGTAATTCCAATTTCCTAAGAATGTCCTTGTTAGTGCCCTGTTAGGAAGCCTTAGAAAGATCTATACATATAAACCATGTTTTAAGTTTTCAATTTGTGGCATGAAAAATTTGGATTTTCTCAATATTATTTGAATTTTTATTGTGTGTTGATATCTCGTTTTATTCTGATGCAACACTAGAACCTTTAGCTCCTACTTTTCACGTATGTACAAATATGAGGCATAAAGTTATACTTTCCACAATTTTTTTATTGTGGTAATGGGTAGGTTTCTACAAAACGTGCAACAACTACTCCTGTTTCAGTTCTAAATGGATTACATTTTAATTAAAGTGGTAATATGAAGTAAAATGAAAAACAAAGTTGAAGTTAAAGGTGCAACACAGTTACGCTTTACTACAATGTTGTTATATTAAAGTGTTAGGCCATTTTAGTTAAATAGATGTCGGTTAGAGAAGTGTTATTGACCAGCAAGGCCAGTGCTGACGACCGCTAGACATTTGGTGTCTCCCGAAGTAAACCACAATTCTAAAGTCTGCTGTGGTGAATGGTGCCCATTAGCAGTTCCAGATGCCGGTAATCGCTGTCTTCACTGGCTCCAGACTCCAGTGTTGCTATGGAACGTAAAACCCTACCAAACATGTTTAGCTTTCGCACAATGAGGCTTAGCTAGAAATGAGCAGCAAATTAACTCGACAACATGACGAGGACTTAGAGCAAGACGGTCTCAAGAACCGTCCTTTTCTTGCTGAGGATGTGGGTGCTCGAGTTTGGTTTAGGCATTGACTGTAGTACTATTAAGTTTAATATCTCATAATAATTAGAATTTTAGTTTAGCATAACAATTTATTTGCACTCAGAAATCAAGTTTTTTTCCTTCTTGTAATTAAGTGCAGCATTATTGTTTCAGTGGCACAATGCGGTTTCTAAATGCACCATTTGACAAAAAAATTGAAGGAAAAAAAAAGAGGGCGTATATTTTTCTAAATCTACATTGTGTCCACAGCCATTTTACAATGGTATCAAAGAACACGTCTCTTCGGGTTCGTCCTACTGATTTCTCTCATAATTATAATAATAATGAGAAAATTCACACATTGTGTATTGTTTTATACGCTTCACGCACATCCACATAGCGAATCCTTCCCTTTTTCGCACACTTTAATATCTCATAATTGATTCATAATTGAGTCTATTTTACTAAACGTGCACTGATAACTGAGCGTTTATGGACAAGTGTGCAGGAACTAGACCTATAAAGTTGGAATGTAGAAATACGAAATGTGTATGACCTCATTGTAATATAGGTTCCATTTGCTAAGGTTTACTTGATTTTATATAATTTATGTTCAAAAATAAAAATTAAAACAGTCTACCCTGTTTTTACACTAACTGAAATAAATGTTTTATTCCTATACGTAAAATCAAACAAGTATTTTAATTAACTTAGTATCTGGTTTGAACACTCTCTGCTTCTATTACTGTCCTCATTCTTTGGTGCATGGATGAGAAGAAATGCTTATTATGTGTTTCAAATGGGATTGAGCGCTACTAGGTTAGCAACCAATCGGAGCCCTGCTGTGTTGTCGTATTGCATTCCCCCTGTGTGGTGTGTGACGAGCGCCAAACTAATCAATCTCCAATAAATGCTATTCGCGCAAAAATTCAGATTTCGCAAAAGCTGATCCATGAGGAAGGAGAGAGTAATGTATTTAACATAGCCGTAAAACCCCCATATTTTTAGCTCAAATAGTTTTCCTAATACAAATAAATAAAGCAGATATTATAACAATGTATTGCGACGTTAGTACTGTAATGAATATCATTATTGGTTTGAACGTATATTTGAATTTACTCAGAATTGAAACGTAAACATTTGACATGACGTGACAAGCCAAGGTGTTTGTTAAATTCGATGAAAGAAAACAATACAATTCCTGCTGGACTGTCAGAACGTGTCTGATCACATTATATATTTGTTTATGAATGGTTCGCAATCGCTATTTACTCCAGAGGGTTTAAAGCAGTACTATTCAGTTACTCTTCCATGAAACATTATATCAGATGGATCAATGAGATACGATCCACCTTCCCTCTTACTACTGCCAGAACAATCCAGTTAAGCTAATGTCTTCCCAATTATGTTGCAAACAGAAATAATATTGGAAATTAATTGTTCTTTCACAGTAGCCGTGTGTAGGCTAAAGTATGGAAAGCTAGAGTCAGGCTGAAAAATTCAATGCAATAGCCGGGATTTGAACCACGGATCTTCTGGTCTCCGTCCAGCCGCTCTAATCCATTGAGCTGCTATGGCCAACGCGCCGACGTGACATTAAATTCTCCAACTGACTCGTGTTTTCCCGGTAAACCACTAGGAGTTTTCATAAACACATGACGACTTACTATGCTGTAAGTACTTTAAGACCCGGGCTTATTAGTTAACCACTATTAGTGTCAATGCTCCGTGGTTCAAATGCCGGCTATGGCATTGAATTTTTCAGTTTATACATCGGCTGCAACTACCAGTGTTCACATGGATGTCCTTTTTACCTATGGAACAGATTGCTATGGACGACAGTGTTAATTCGTATACAGATGTTTTATACTGGCCTCCTACATTAAAATTGGGATTTTATATAGTAAATTCCATACATATTTACGCTGTTATGCTTCCCGAGTGAGAGGCTAGGGAGTAATCTGAACCACAGAAAAATTCGCAATCCCAGAGGGAATGGGTCCCGGTCAGGTAGCTGTACAGACCGCACCGGATTCTAAATTGTTTATCCAGTACAAAATGACAGATTGGTGTTTCTAAGCGACAGTATCTTTTCTTTCTTTATATAGCATAACGTATGGACTCTGTAACTGTTATGTTTCTCGGCTTCCTATTGTAAATTGGGCTTTAAAAACCATTTAATTTTGCTCAAATGCATCGTCATGTGACTTGCGTTTTTTTGTTGTCTTTAACTTATAGCTTACAAGTAAATATTTAAAGTTATGAAACAATTTTGCAGAGACATTGAAATACATGAATTCATTGAAATATGAATTACAGAACAAGTGTTTATTTATATTACAAGGGGTAGAAGATCAATAGCAACATTTTCGATATGAGGCTATCTTCAAAGAACTCTGTTGAACAATAATAACAAGAAAAAGGGAAAAGTTTATGACACGGGACCACCAGTTTTACTGCTTCGCAAGAACTTTTACGCCCGAAACAAAAATCAATCTTTCTTCGCTGGGTTTAAACTCAGGACCTCGGCAACGAGGTGAACTAGATAGTGCGAGTAATTAAGCACCATCGGACTTAGCTTCATACTTTCCTAGTTTTGCTCTGGCTATACACTACCACTTTTCAAACTCTTCAATTTCATTTTGAAATTTCGGAAACAGAATTTTAAAAATTTACCTTCTGAAATTTATTTCGGAGCTCCTGTATTTCGAAAACATATTGCCATTCGCAGAAATGTTTCCGGAGAAACATAGAGAAACCTTTAGGAGAACAGGTCACCCTTTCTACAGCGAATTGCACATTTCTAAACCGCAATGCTTATTCTAATGTCTGACCCTTTATACGAAATTCAGTTTTACAGTGGAAAACTTGGCAACTATACAAGTAAAACTAGTCCTATAGTTAAAGCAACTACATTTGAAGGTGGTGTATAATCATTTTGTATTTTTTCTTCACATTAATCAACCTCTCCTTTTTGGTAAAATGTACGCTAGCAGGACACAGAATTTTCCAAATCATTACATTAGAAGTCGTTAGTGAGACCCATCATAGTATTAAATGATCTGATTGCAAAATTCCAGAATTGACTTGGCGTAGCTTAAATAATACGACGAAAATGAAATCTACGGTTGACCTGTAACATTCAACAAGCAAAATAAATGTCAGTTCCTCACTTTGTAAAAGGGTTTCACAAAACCGATTAAGATGCAATCTGAGTTACTAACATTAATTACATAAGGCAACATATAACTGGAAGATGCACATTTCTCAAGACAGGTATTATTTCAGATCTATTAGAAATGATGCATTTCACGTATTCTACATCTTGCTGACATATAAATCTCTCACTGCACTGCATAGAAACTGGAGTAAATTGGAGTTATTCCTTAGCGAGCGAAACTGAGTTAGATAAATCGAGAATACATATGGGTCTCAGGCGGGCGATGTGGTCGCAGATTGACTTCTCTGCTTTGAAGGAATAATCTGGAAGTGCTCCCCAATCGGAAGGAAAGTTGAATTAGATTCAGGATAGAAAAAGTTGTAGTAGCAGTTTGGATTTTCGCCTGTCATGATTCACCTCAGACAGAAAGGTAGATAAAAGATCACGTATGAAAACTATCTGCTAGATTACCCAAGCTAGGTTCTAAGTATTTCATTTGACAAGAAAAGATAAGAAATCGGTGTATTTGATATTGATTTGTGCACGGGTGTCATTTGTATATATGTTTATTATTATTATTATTATTATTATTATTATTATTATTATTATTATTATTATTATTATTATTATTGTTGTTGTTGTTGTTGTTGTTGTTGTTGTTGTTGTTGTTGTTGTTTTTGTTTTTGTCTTTCTTTGCTCTTTGGTCCTTCTTTGGTCTTTGGACTTTCTTTGCTCTTTGGTCTTTCTTTGGTCTTTGGTCCTTCTTTGGTCTTTGGTCCTTCTTTGGTCCTCCTTTTGTCTTTGGTCCTTCTTTGGTGCATTTTATCATAGAATATTAAGATGTAAACGAAATTGGTTTTGAGTAGACTGAATATTTAAGTTTCAGTACGTCTGACAACATAAATTATGTCAACTATAGAAGAATTTCCCTCATTGCTTAGAATCTGCTTCTGTATACGAATATGTAGATCTCATTGTTTAATATGTATAACATTTGAAAGTGCAGGATATATGTATGCACTCATAAGCACAACTCTGATGCATGATTGGCCTAGTGGCCGTTTGCTGGCCCGTATTTCACAGCCCCGTAAATTTAAGCGAACACATTGCTTTCTCGTATGCCATTTCAATTTATAAGCGAACATAAAAAAGAAAGTATACACGAACAACATTTATACGCTTAAAATGAAAATATCAGAAAAATTACTGCAATTTCAGAAGAAGAATTAATTTTTTTGGCAGTTTTCTTAAAATGTATAGCAAAATTATGGGGAGGTAGAGACATGTTTTCCAATACCAAGGAAAATATATTTAGTTATTAAGCTGGTTGCAAATTGCACGAATATAGAAAATACATGTCTCCGTAGTTGTATTTCGGCTAAATACGGCCATATGTGAAAATTGGTCAAAAAGTGCAGGAAAAAGGTCAAACAATTCTTTGCCTAATTAAATAGAGTAATCGGTGTACATCAATTTCCTATTATTTTTAATGTCATGCAACCCTTTAAAAATTGTGGCACATGACTATTAAGTGTGCGCAGTGCTTTATACAGGCAATCTAATTTGGCGATTTTCTCGTCTTTTTAATTTTCAGCGCTTTTCAGAATATAAATTTCTACGCACGATGCAGCTTTCAAACTAGAATCTTGAAAATTTTTGTGCTTGGATAGAGACAGTTCCAATGGAAATTGATGAGATGATCTTTTATATCACCAATGTTTCTGCAATTAAATAGCAAAGCACATATTTCACGGGTGAGTATTAAAAATTAGTAAAAGCATAATTTAATAATTTTTTATCCTAAACCAATGGCCAAATTAAAATGTTGTCTCATAAATTTACTAATGTATTGATGAGTATAACGGCGAAGTATTAGTTTTCTGAAACTAAAATTGCAGCACGTGGAAGATATAATCAAATGACAATAAAACACTATAAAGATATTTATATAGCAAGAGCTATTTTGGACAAAGGTCTGAAAATTGGTCTGTGAACCATTGTTAATACCATAACCATAATTGTATTAAAGTTTCAAGTAGATTTTAGTATTTTCACGTAACGTAATAGCAGATAATACTTTACTACAAGGTATTCATCACTTGGAGATGATTAAGCATAGCGAAATGTAACTCTAGAGAAAGCGTAAAGCTGACTGCATTTATTTTGAGAGTCAAAGAATTAGTACCAGTTCAAAGGGTCGAGAATAAGGACTTAATTGCATACCGTATATGCACATATCGTAGGAAGAGCCGAGAGTTTCTCATACCAGCAGTAGTATATAATCCATTCAACAAGATCCATAGTTTCAACAAGATGGAGCGCCCGTTCGCTCTATGCAAAAGCAGCCTAGCATATTTCGCAAGAAAATACCAAAGTTTACTGCTTTTAACTCGCCTTCAGTTCGCCTGATCTGACCGTTCCAAATTTTCTTCTTTGGGATTACCTCAAAGAACGCAATCATCGTGATGTAATAAATAAAAATATGTGAGTAGAGATTCCTGTGTTCAAACTGGAACCGTGATGCAGTGAGCTAAAGCGTCAAAGCTAGTTCTGAGCCATGGACTCGAACCCGCTCATAAGCGTGGATCTTCTGAACTCGGTTATTCTTCCATCCATTAGACATCTAGTAGGAGTAAGGTGTCGTACAAAAGATACTCAGATGGAGGTGCGAGGACGGTTTCCCAAGTATGGTACTATGACTACTACTATGACTGCACAGTCAAATGGCGCTTTTTAAAAGAAAGTTGTATACTTAATGCAAATTTATTTTCCAAAAACACAAATCCTATTTGAGACAGTAACAGTAACAACTATTTGCAAATATATATTGTTTAAACATATATTTAATTTCCACACCGATGCTGATAACCGTAGGCACAGATGATTTCAGCTGTTCTGTACAGACATAGCCATACTCGTTGAAGTAATGTATCTCAGACAACAGTTGCTTTATTTTCGTGTTGCAGTGTTCGAATAGAGTCTACCTCTTGCCCTGAAGGAGGTAAAATAAGAAAGGAGTGATTGCTTGCCCTACCGCTCCATTGCTGAATATAACTACTTGCATACGGTAAACAAACGTATTCTAAGTACCAACAAATTGTTTAAATCAAGATATCAATTCATAGTTTTTTATAAGTAGATGACATTTTGTGTTAAAGACAACTCACTCAGATTTTCATGTTGAAATCTCCGGCCATCTTCTGGCCATCTTCAACGACCTACTCAAAACTATAAAACAAACTTATACCGAATTCAGCCTTATTTTAATCCTGATGTCAGCATACACTGTATGTTTATGTGCCACATATTTGTCAACATTGACACGTCCTATCCCATTTAGGGCGCTAAACCACGTTTATTCTATAGGCATAACTTTAAAGTTGCGTGTTGTTAAATTGTTATATTTAGGATTATTTTATTAATTGAGATACTTAGGGGGGGGATTGGGTAACAAACCCTGTGGTTTATTGTACCTAAGCCCCAAGTGGGTCATCCCCGGGAGGAAGGAAGGGGCGACAGGAGTCAGGGAGCGACAGGAAAGGAGTCACGATAGTGCATATGGCAGTGTCCCTACTATTTGTCAGTTGGAAACTTAACCAGCAGGCCAGCACAAGTGGGGTCTCACTTGCCGTGGTCCGGGAATTCCCCACCATGTAGACCCGAAGACCGGAAACCGTGTTACCAAAGGAGAAAGTGTCTACCGGAAATATATCATTCTGCCATGTAGGACATCCGCTGGAACTTCTACACTGAAAGAGACCGCCAAGTGAGAGATGATGTAAAACGATAATGCAGATGAAATGGAAGGGAAGGAAATTTGGGGATGTAATTCACCTACCCAACATTCGCCTGGCGACCTGCAAACCCCCGATAAAAAAGCAATGGCCAGGCAGTCGGCAATGATACCGGGCCTCCCGAAACAGCCTGAGATATTCCGCTCAGTTTGTTATACACTTAATGTAATGTGTACATATATCGCCCTTTCTTCATGCATTGCCCGTTATTACTAGAACGCAAGAGGTCAGGAGTATTAAGTAGTATAATGCGATTAAATATAATGCTACCTATAAGTCTGATTCTAATCCTGCACCGTGACGTAGTGGGCCAAAGCATCATGTCTTGGCTTCCTGGCACGGAAAGCAGCCCGGGATCGATCCCACACTTTGGGTGCTGATTTTAAGTCCCGGGTGTATGACCGGAGCCCACTCAGCATCTTGAGGAAATTGAGGAGCTACGGTAGGTAGCACACCCTGGTCTATGAAGCCACCTTTCTGGCTGGGGTTGCCGAGATGCTGTAAACATCTCCCCCTATCGGTTGGTTCATCTCCCACCTCTGCCTTGCGTATGTGGGCGTGAGGCCGGTAGTCGAGTTGGCAGGTCCTCGCCCTATATGTCCTGTGGCACTCTGGGTTACTTGCTGCTATAAGTAACACGAGTGTGTTTTTCAGGCTTTTCAATGTTGAATGAACCATGTGAAGATAAGGTGTACAGCCTGCGTTTTAGGTACCGTTGAGACATGATTTTTGTAGCGCCAGGATCAACATTAGGTTTGTCTTAATCAAACAATGGCATTTAACTTTTGAAAATAGTTTCTGGGAATCGTTAATGAAGGACACTTAACTCGCATAAGATGCATGTAGCACGCTCTGCAGCTAGTAGAGTGTAAGCATGTATTTCAGTTATGCCCTGTATGCCTAACTTTAGTACCTACACTTGTACCGCACAGTGCCCAGTACCGCACGGTGTCAGTATCTCGTAGTTGCCGATAAATAGAAGAAGCTCATGGTGTGTATTTAGACAAACAACTATCTTTGTTGCCAACCGAAAATTTTCCCTCCCCTTTCACCGTTGAATCAGAAGTTCAGAGAAGTTAGTGAACTGGAGCTGTGTTGTTAATAACTTGCTGATATTGCTGCTGCCTTGTCCGGTGTCTTAAGTATTTCTACTCATATTATTTGGTATTAAGTAGACTACACAAACACAAAATACAGTGTCGGTTTAAAAGAATCCAGCCGTGCTATGACGTTATATATACGTACATCTGTGTTGCTCACTACCGTACGATAGCAATTTTCCCAGTACCGTACGCAAAGGTATATTTTTATGCTCTGAACTTGCGCTGACATTAGATTAATTTTTGTTTATAGGCATTCCTGTTAACATGGAGGTCAAAAAGAAAGGAAAATAGAAGAGAATATGAAAGAAGTAATAAAGAATGTGATAGGAGCAGCAATGAGCCTGGGAGTAGCAATATATATTGCTGAGACATTAACATCGACTCTGTGAAAGTTGATGTTGCAGGAAAAGGCACAAAAACAAAAGAACAAATAGCAAAGGGACGCAAGGCTAACATTAATAAAACTGTAAATAGAGAACCCAGCTGTAACTCTGTGCCAACAGAAAATGGAAATAGTGAAGAACCTTAGAAGACTAAAAGAAAATTCAATTTTGGAACCAAATCCATTGTTGATTGAAGTGTTCTAACAGAGTATATTATTTGCTTAGAAATCACAGTGTATATCGTGCATATTTGGACACATATTCAACGTACAGGGCAAGAGAACATTGATTTTTATAGATGTGATCACTGCTTTTAAAAGAAATTCTCTCATTAGTTCTAAGACATTTTATTTTGTTTTGATAATCTCTAGAGAAGGTTTTGAAAAATATATTATCATGTTACCATGTTCTGCTTTTATCTCAAACATGCAATAATTATGATAAGAATAATTATATTGTGATTTATTATTCATTTCCTGTTCCTTTATATAGAAATACCTATATGTATTTATTTACGTCTGTACGGTACTGGGAAACACTTTTTGAGATGAGCAGTTATCACTAATATTTACTTTAGTTATTAAAAGTCAACATGACTCGAGTTCATGAATGTTAATTACTAATGTTGTTATTGTATGTTATTAGCTTCATGATAATAGTAAAACACTACTTGTTCTCCACTGCATTTTCTTTGAATTTTGAAAAAAAAAAAAAAAAAAAAAAAAAACTTAGGTGTACTGGGTACTGGGCGCATCTCCCCTATAACTTTCGCTGCTTGGGTCAGTGTTGGTGTTGGATTTCAGCAAAACTATCTCAATGTATCATTTAAAGCTATCATGGAGTGTTTTGTTCAGTCCTTGTACTAACTCTCGGAGTTAAGTCTGCTCAAATGACAGCAGGATACTGACGCTGAATGGTGATAGTTGATATCTATGAAACAAGAGAACCACCACTGTACTGCAGATATTACAAAAAAAAGTGTTTCCTCTGGGATTTAAAACAAAATTCACGGCACGCATATCGGCTGCAGCAATTTCTTTTGCCGCGTCAATACCTGCCAATCCGGGACTGACCGCGGACAAAGTGGAAGTTCAATTAACCGTGTTCGCACTTGGAGAAACAACACGGTCAGTGGAGGCCGAAAGCCACCCTCCCAATCAATGCGGTCAGTGACACTCATCGACCCGTGGACTGCTCCCATTGTTTGCTCGTTACGAAACAATGCAAAGTAGTTTTAACACCCACTGGCTTTTCGCAGTGCACCTGATTTTCTCGCTCCACTCAATTTGCATATGACGAGGGTATGTTGTAAAAACCGCATGTTACATGCAAACCCAACGCTGTAATATCACAACAGGGGTAATCTGTACAAGTGCGGCTAACATTTCGCACAAATGTAGTGGTTACCATGTGAAAGATGATGCAGTTGCTGGGATAGCCACTTCATTTTGCCCAGCCACTGCATGCGTGCAACAAATTGCACTCCTAAACCTGGAAAAGGATTAATAACTGCCAAATGAGGCTAAATACCTCCGTGCTCGAAAAATTATGTTAATCTCTGCAAGCAAAATTGGAAATGAAGGAAACCATTCAGCAAAAATTGTTGTAAGGTGCAGGTACAAAAATAATGACATACGGACCTGCTCATTATATTAAATGCATGTTTTTATGTCGAACTTTCCAGAAAGGCTTTAACAAGGTATGAATAATACAAAAATCTGATGTATTGCACTCACAGATCTTTCTCTTCTCAAGGTATTCTTTAAACACTTATTCTTTCATCTACTTGAAGCTAATTGAAAGACAAAACCATTTTCAGATTTCATATTTCCTTTTAAATGCAATGAAAGTAACGAAATGCAGTAGGCTTAAAGGATAGCTGATACTTCTGAAACTCTGGTCTCTTAAGATGAACAGCAGGAAAATCAGAAAGAAAAGAAGCACTACTCGTTTGAGAAAATTCTCTTTAAACATTCAAATTGATAACAAAGAATATCTCACAAATTATTAGCTTAAGTCAGAATATGAAAGAATATTATTTTGCTTAACTTGTTTACTGCCCTTGCGCCATGGAGGAGTGGGCTAAGGTGTTGTGCTTTGGTTTCCTACCACGAAATGCGCCAGAGTTCGCTCTTACCCCTGTAAGATTCGGGTATAGAACCAGCGCCCACATAGCATGAAAATTGAGGTATCACACCCTGTTCTAGAAAGCTAACTTTCTGGCTGGGGGTGCCGAGATGCTGTAAACATCTCCTCCCCTTATCGGTTGGATGGTCTCCCACCTCTGCCTTGCGAATGTGGGAGTGAGGCGGGCAGTCAGGATGGCCGGCTCAGACCCACTTTGGATTGTTACGCCGTGAACTATATTACGTTTAGGTTAAATTTTATACTTTAACAAATTGCACAGCTTTTTGTAGTAATATTCTCCCCTCTCTTACCAGTTATGCAAAAGAGGAAAAGAGGAATAAAGAATACTTCAAAGACTATTACTAGCATTTGTTATGTAAATGTGTTAAGAATATGACACTTTCATCAAAGATTTTAGAATAATTTCTGTAAAATCAAAATTATTGTAAAATCAAAATTATTGTAAAATTGTTCATTATCTTAATATAAGCAGTGCTCTGAGATTTTTTTATTTATTCTTTATATTTATAGCCATCGCAAAACGTAATTAGCATGTTTCCTATATAACTTTTAGTTTCTGAGTTATAGACCAATGCATATGCATATACCGTTTTCTAAGTTTTTCTTTCTTTATTCACGAAATCCAAAAGCTCCTACTTACAGTGAAAGCTTAGTATCCAAGTTTGTGTATGAAATACATTACGTGTTGCACTTCTAGAAAATAAAGGTTATTCCACAAATTTATTCACATTATCCTGTAATGAGCGAGGGTAGGAGTTTCTAAATATTAAAGTCAAGAGGAAGCAAAGAAAATAAAGTTGAACGTTCAGACAGAGTCGATTAAGATAAAACAGCTACACCATTCCTCGTGATATCTGTTAAGAGTTTGCAGACAACACTCACTAGTCCGTTTGCAACCTTTGCTTATTGTTGCTTGAATTTTCGTGCTGATATGCGGTTTAAGCGTATATAACTTGAATGCAACTGCCTATATCTCCTATTCCTGTAAATGTTATTTGAAAACAAAAGTTGCTGCAGAATCTAAACGAATGTTATTTTAACATCATCTAAAATAAATGAAGTTCGTTTGTTTCCTGATTTTTACCTTCCTGAATTTCATATCTGGAGGGCATTAAGAGAGAGAGTTTACAAAACAAATCGCATAGTTCAATGAAGTTAGTTTATGTCAAGAAATTGATGTCATTTCTCAGAGGGAATCACAGAATGTAATGTGCTATGTCTTAAGGTAGTGGCAGAAATTCTTTATCATGAATAGAATTCATATTCGTGAGTAATTTACTTATATTTAAGAGTTTATCTTAAAGTATACTAGAACTTGCACGAAACACATCGCTGTTTACTGCGGCCTTCCTGTCTCCGAACTCTCGACAGTCAGATTTTTCAACCGAACTGAGGTCCTCCCGTTTGTTCTCTTCATATTTTACAATACAGATGGCTATTTTTAGTTAACTTCGCTTTATTAATTTATATTATATTATATTTTTATTTTTTAACTGACTGGTGAAAATAAAACTGAACATAGGGAGCTTTTATGATTAAAGCTAGTTTTATATTTATGCGGATATAGCTCCTGCCTTGACAATTTAAGCGCATACCACCAGTACATGTATTGCATACGGAAGTATGCCTTAGAAAAATAAGTGAATCTCGCTTCACTACATGAGAGAACTTAGATTTGACGGCAATAGATGCATTAAAAGACTTACCTTACACAGAGGGCATATTCTTAATTGTTTCATTAAGCGCCTCAATATGGATTAAAAGATAAATATTTTTTATGGTCGATAAACTTTATTGTATCCAAATACATTATGGTACTTATATTTGTGAACAAGAGTAATTTTACATCACTTGAAGCGTGTATTAGGATGCTGTTCAATAACAGTCCTACATCAGTTACATTTAAATATTAACAAACATATTATAATATAATTACAAAACAAATAAAGCACTTTATCATACATACAAAACACGTGAAATTAAATGAGCCTGTCGTTGTGTCGTTTTCTTTTTAGTCTTCTATTTTGCGGTTGTGGATGAGAGTGTAGGAAAATGTCTTGTAGCATTGGATTGTCCTGATGACATCCATCACTTCTGGTATGTTAAGGTCCCTGTGAAATGTGGTGTTTCTAACATACCATGGGGAACCTGTGGTCTATCTTAGGTATCTGTTTTGGATTACTTGGATCCTTTTTACTTGTGACGCTGCATCTGAGCCCCATATGGAGCAATCATATTGCCAAATAGGTTTGATTAGTGAGTTGTATAAAAAAAGTGAAGTGCGGTGAGCAACAAATGCTAAAAATAACAGGACCTATATTTTAAAATGAAAGAACGCGCGCGCGCGCGTGTGTGTATGAGAGAGAGAGAGAGAGAGAGAGAGAGAGAGAGAGAGAGAGAGAGAGAGAGAGAGAGAGAGAGAGAGAGAGAGAGAGAGAGAGAGAGAGAGAGAGAGAGAGAGAGAGAGAGAGAGAGAGAGAGAGAGAGAGAGAGAGAGAGAGAGAGAGAGACAGACAGATAGATACAGAGCTGCCTGTTTAAGAGGTAAGGATTGACGACAATATATACCGGCAACTCTCGATTTCTTCGCCCACTGCAGAGAGTTCCCGAATGGGTTACTATACTAAAAAAAAACGCTAAGGTTCCTTGTTTG
>CM060953.1:126228876-126303876 GCA_030765055.1 Mantis religiosa | reverse complement strand
GATGCGGGCGTGTGTCCTTTCTTGATCGAAGACTTAGGCGTATGAGAAGTGCGACCCTTAATCAAGGAACTGAAACTGCAAACAGTATTAACTATGGGTGTCAGGGCAACAGACACGTCTCTTAGCAAATAGCCATTAGTGGGGGAGGAATCGTCCATGGTAAACTTTTCTCTGGTATGATTGGCAAAATAACGATCGATTTTCACCGTGCTTATTACATACAAGGAGTTAGAACTCTTATAAGTAAGTAACCAATTAATAAGTACGTATTTGTAAATGTTGAAGTGTATAGCATATCTTAGTAATGCTCAGGAGATTTAGCAATGCGCATGGATTATTGGCGCTATTGTTATAGTCCGTAGACTGCTGGAGAAAGCGCGCGTGGCCACAAATAAACAATCGCAATGATATCTGCCCAGAATAGTAACTACCAACCCAAACTGCCACCGTTGAAATTGGTGCCTAAATTTCCCAGATGTAGAGTCAGATGTTACAAATACTGATTTTCCTTATTGCAGTTTTCTGTGATGTGTTTTCGATTTGAAGGGTACAAATTTGATCATGTTAGTGACTGTTCTCTGATGCATCTAAGGTGTAACGTGGCCTATGGTAAGCCAATAGTAAGGTGCTATGACTCGCAATGACATCCACATCATCATCTAATAGTAGAAGGGTTGCCAGGCTATTCGTTCCTAGGTTCAGCGTAGTAAATTAGAACAACCAGCTATTTATTCTGTAATCCTATAAAAAGACTACACCAATGCAATCTCGTTACAGTTTTATGGGATACAGCCCTATAATAAGCATTTACTGCTAAAGCATTGTTCCAGATGACTAGCTTTCTCTCATAAGCGTTCTAGTGATTTCCATACAAAATATGGATCCTATATTATCTCAAGCAGGAAGAGGGTAGACGGAGCGCAACGCTCCGTTCATGTTGCAATGAAAGCACATGTACAGATGTACACATCAAATGAAAGCACAAAAGTATACATATTTAGGTCCTGTTCGAAAGACCATTAAGCAGATTGACTTTTCTGTTCAGGATCCTAGCCAAAATTAGTGGATTTATCAGATATAATGGAATTCCAAACCAAATTTGAGGAGCCGCCTCGATATTTTTTTCGTTTTTTTCTACTAATCATTGCGTTATTTTTATAGAGAGAGTTTGTATGGAATGTATCGATAAAATTGATTTACGACTGTAAAATTGACTCATACTAATGTCCAATGTCGCCGCAGTGAATTCATAGGATCTTCGACCTTCTTGAAGATATTACCGCCCAGCAATGGTTGGTCAATAAGGCGGTTCTGGTTTCTCCTTCCTGTGTGCTTTTGAATTCTCTCTGCTAATTATAAATTTTTACAGTAATGAGGATTCTTGCTAAATGCATTTTGAAATCGATCTTCATATTATTTATCCCTTAATGGGGATATGAGTTAAAAATTGCAGTCGCAGATTTTTTCCAGCCAAATTCACCTTTTGTAAACTCAAAAATCTGTTAATTATGTTAATTAACAAAATATTGGAGTAAATGAACAAATTTCAGGGCAATCGACTCACAAAAGATTATAAAGTGGCTGTCACAGATCAAGAACATTAATTTTATTTTAGAAATATCGCAGGTCCTAGAACATTCTATGTCACCCTTGTACCCCTAAAATCGCAGTTCATATGTATACGAGGGGGAAGGAAAACCTTATTCTACGACCCAAACTATAAATTTGTTTAAAATATTTTAATTTGTTGAAGGTCATTCCTTTTAGCCTTAATATTATTCTACTTATCGGAGCTATATTACTGTTCTACAGAATATATTGTCGCGAACCCGTTATCTACGATCGCGCGTCTTGTTTATACAAAGGAACTGGTAGGCGGGCAGTGTGAAAACAAAGAGCTGGAAGATAAAGATAGGATGCAGGTAAGATAAAGGTCTGCCGAAAACAAACAAACTGAGATTAATGGAAATTTCTGGTGACTTCTTGACCGATAGAGATTATTCGGTTTCTGGTTTATTTTAGAATAGTCTAGAAATTGTCAGTGAGGTATTTAAGGAGGTGACGACTCACCAAGAATAGTGGTAAGCAGACAACAGCTTTAGAGTGTTGTTATAACGACAGCTGATGTTGTAAAGTGAACCTTGTTTGTTATTGTCATCGACCTTGGAAGATTCTGTTGTATATGTGATGTAATGTTACGTGAGAATTGAACAGTGTATTTCTACGGAAATAAAGAACATTTAAAATTTCGGCAAATTGGACTTTTAATGTTATGAACCAGCAAAGTCACAATGTGCTCTGATATGTTAGCGTCCTACTAAGCCAGTATTCAAACGTAATGTAGTTCTAAATATGCAATATAGTATTATTCACAGAGTGAGTATTGCGATTAAGTTCCGCTCTAGTATTAATGCTACAATTTTTCCCCTTAAGTTAACACTAATAAGTATTATTGTGTGTGTTCATGGGTTGTTTTTCCCGACTCAACAATGAGTCATGATGCATTCTTTTAGTGTTAAAAATGTAGCATGGACAATAACATTAAACACGTTTGTGATACATTTTAAAACACACAAATCATTAAATGTATTACTATTCGCTGCTATTAGTCTGCTACTTTCAGTAAATATCTCTCCCAATCTTATAGTATTGATAAATTTGCTTAACATTTTTGTTCTTTTTCTAAATTCACTATATATCTGCGTGAGACCCTATATTGATGAACTAATATTAGATTTTGTATATTAAATACGTCAATTACAGAGGAGAAGGTTTGCTCTACGCGTGTTTTTTTTTTCCTCCTAAAAGACGTAATATTTATGTTAAACGGCACTTGTTGACCTATATTCTTCCGTATATACCTCAAAGATGCAAAAATAAATCTATGACTGCGTTGAACTGATTGCCATTATGAAGGAAAAGTTCAGTTAGTATACAATGAGCTAGTTGCTAATCATTTACTCCGCACAATGTAGAGCAGCACAACACAATGAAGTTTGTACCTTAGAACGTTTAGTCTAAGTCCTTAGCTAATGTTGGAGCTTGAATTCCTCTTGATTCCAATTAAGCGCATTATTTGGTACTAATTAGACGAAGCTGTTTCATCCAATGAACAGTCTACCTTCTTGCGTTAGGCCTTAGAGATGGTAGGGAAGATGTACAGCAAGAGGGGCACATGTTAGAGGATCTCTTATGTTAGAGACCTCAACATAAATAATGTCCCGGTGTTTTGCCACAAACTGTTCCATTAACTCTGTTGGAGGCGTCGCTTGTTACCAGAATTACTGCACAAGAGGAAATTGTTACAGTGAATTGGATCTGATTAGCAGTTTAAGTAAATTACTGCAGCTTTTGATGCTGAAAGCCAATAATACTTTACAAAACTCTTTACAACATCATAGCACTTTTTGTATGCATTACCATTTCACATCCATCCTTTGTGTACTTTCAAATTTACACATATGGTTTTCGTAATATATGCTACAAAAATGATTCTGGATGTGTTTCTGATCAGCTACATTAAAACTCCATGGATCGCTTGCTTCATATAATAAAAAATTATCGTTCAAGAGTTGCCGAGTTTCAATCTCGGTCAGGGTGAATTACCTGGATAAGGTTTTCCCGGGGTTTTTCCTTATCCTGAAATACGAATGTTGGGTAACTCTAAGCTCCATGGACCCCGGACTCATTTGAGCATAATTTCACTTATTTTCATTTATCGTCCTATATGACATAGTTGGAGCACGTAAATTTAAAAAGAAAATCAAGAATTATGCTCATAGGGGACTTCTATGAGGGAAACTTATACAACAAATATTTCAAGGTCAGCTAGTGAATAGAAATATCTAATTAATGTTAGTTATATAATCAAGAACTAGGCGTTTATATTGAAGAAAGATTCACCTTTATATACTGTTCAGTTACAAGTTGAAACTGCTATTTTCAATCAATGATGCTTATTTAAACGAAGTTTAAATAGTAAAATTCTTTAGCATAAGAGTACGAGATTAAAACTTTGTTTGGTTATCATGAAGTAAGCAAGGTGAAATAAACAAGTTTAGCTTTTTTTTGTGGCTACTATTCACCATTGCACACGGATGTGAATCCGTGGTTTATTCTCGTGATTATGTTGTAAAATATTATTAGTTAGTTACTAACACTCCCCACATGGCAACCTCGGCCTTCGGGGTAACCTCACCCCACCAAGTGATGACCGGACCCATTTCTCAGGTGGAGGCACCCAGAGGGCGGTGTCCATTACCTCCGATGATAGGGTGATAGTGAAGATGGCGGTGAGGTGAGAGGACCTACAGTTTTTACCGTGGACTCCGAACCACGTTGGGCATAGGGGATACTTCACGTGTGCTAGACAGAGGTGAAGGCGTGGATAGGGCCGACTTAAAATCGTCAACCCCAGATCCGGGAATCGAACTCGGGACCCTTAGAACGGGAGCCGCGAACGAAACCACCGCGCTACCCCGGCGCCCTGTAAAATATTATTGTATGTGTGAAATCTGTGTATTTTGATGCAACTAAAACAAGGAGTTCATAAATCATTAAATGCGAACAAGATTTTAAAATATTACCAGCATAATTATTTAAAACTCCTGACCATCTCCCAAAACTTCTTCACCCGTGACTATAATCTGAAGTGAGTTTAATGCTTCTACCGACTAGCCGTGGTCAAATATATCTACAGGGAGAATAGTCATCATCAAATAGAATTCTTCAGCAAACGGCGCAGCAGCGAGGTGCTGAATCGACGGATGTCGGACTCCAGCTACAAAGTATAAAATGCATTTAAAATGAGGTGATCTCACAGGAACTTCACAGCTTTTCTTCACAGAAAGCCCCATACATATTAATGATTATGCTGATATTTTATAAACATGACACATTAGTCGGATTTTTATGAAAATAAACAAATCTGAACTGTTTCTCGCATTGGAGTGAAGTATCAAGTTTTATATTAATTCTAATTTCGTTTCTCTATTTTTTTTGTTACATCATTTATTTGTAGGACATAGCTCTATAGCCCAAGAGCCCCCGACGATCAGACCTTCGTTATTTTATAAAATCTGAAACTTTCTCAGTATATGTCCCTAATACAGATAAAAACGATCCTCTACTATGGACTTTGGATCACGCTGGCTTCAAAAGATAACACGTAGCAAAGTGTAAAAAATTGCACCTCAAATTCGTTAAAGTATAAATCTCAGTTTATACGTAGTTTATGTGGAATAATACAGTTGCAACCCCCTGTCAGGCACCCTTAAATTATATTGAATTAACATTATACTTCCGTTATAGTATAAAGGCTAAATTTTATATATTGTCGCCGATCACATTGTTGGTCGGAGCCGCCGCAAACCCGGAGCTATGCGTGGGCAGAGACAGATAGTGGCGCAAAGCGCTAAACGCCTGCCGAGAGAGAAAAAGAGACAGTTCCGTCTTTCTCTCGCTGCGTCGCGATTGTTATCGAACGATCGATTATATTCTAGAACAATGACTGGAGGTATAAGAACGCTGCAAAGTGTTAGAGCGGATTCAGTTGTTAATTGAGTTGGTAGTTGTGCAGTGATTGTGAGTGTGTGGACATTTGAAGTGTACCGCAGTAATTTCTTTCATTTGTTTACTTGTGCAGCTGAGAAAGAGACGACCTTGAAGACTGCAAGGGGGTGTACAAATTTCTGCAAACAAAACTTTTAATTCTACCAGCCCACAAAGTCACAGTATGTTGCTTGAGGAATAATCAAAAGATGTTTTCTCTTTAGTCAGACAGTTTCCATGGTTCTTATCCCTTGTCGACACATTAAAAGTCTACCATGGGTGCGAGCCCGAGGTATACACATGCAAGCGGGTGCGAGTGAAGTAGTGCGTTGCAACTGTACCAAGTGTCTGACCATGGACGACGTGACTTCTGATATTATTCCAAATAAAATACATAAAACCTGAGCTTTATACTTTAACGAATTTGAGGTGCAATTTTTTACACGTTTGCTACCTGTTACCTTTCAAAGTAACCGTGATACAAACTTCACCTTCGCCGTGTATTAGGCAAATGCACAGAGAAAGCTTCCGGATTTATAAAATAACGAAGGCATGACTGTCGCAGGCTTTGGTCTACTAGGTTTCAAATTACAGAAAAATGACAATATTAAATAGATTAGTTAATAATATAGGAAATACATAAGAAGTTATTCTTCTGGAGGAGCGATTAAAATATAATTATCAGCATTTTCTCTACGAAAATGCTGGCGTTGGTTGGAATATAACGCTCTGCTACCTATCATATGTACACAAAGATATATAAATTCAAGTATACCATTTAGTATTTGGAATAGCAATGTGACTGTTTCACCCTTTGCCTGGGGTGAGATGCAATGAGTAACATGTGGGCAGCTTTTAGTTTACGGGGAGCGGGAAGGGTGGTAATTGACAGATTTGAATTTTCTCTTTAAGATCACATTTAATCTCTATTGAGTATCCTAAAGTATGTTTCCCAGAGAGAGAAAGAGCAACATTATACTGGTATTAGTATATTAATTAAATAAATACATAAGTAGTTTTGTATGGCTGACACAATGCGAAGCACTATTCCTTTCATAACTAAAAGTCTATGGAATCTCTACCATGCCTCCTTGTACCAGTTTTTTTTTTTTTCTGGAGGAAAAATGTCATAAGGTACGTAAGCAAGATTTTGCCCGTGGTCGCAGTCAAGCTGTAGCTAAACAGACTGGTGAGGTCAAAATGCTCCCAATGTTGATATGTTTTACGTCGTACTTACCTTAAAATAATATAGAAATCAAACTTTCTTCTAATAGGGAGCCGAGCTAGCGCAGTGGTTTCGTTCGTGACTCTCGTGCTGAAGGGTTCGAGTTTGATTCCCGGCTCTTGGGTGTCGATTTTAAGTCGGGCCTATGCGCGCCTTCACCTCTGTCTAGCTCATGTGAAGCTTCCACTATGCCCAACGTGGTTCGGAGTCTACGGTATAAATTGTAGGGGCCCGCCTCGGTGGCGTAGATGGCAGCGTGTCTGCCTCACGTTCAAGAGGTCCCGAGTTTGAATCTCGATCAGGGTGACTTACCTGGATAAGGTATTTCCGGGGTTTTTCCCTTATCCTGAAAGACGAATTTCGGGTAACTCTGAGCTCCATGTTCCATGGGCTTATTTGAGTATCATTTCACCCATTTCATTCACGTCCGATATGACTTAACGTTGGAGGACGTAAATTACAAACAAAAGAAATCTGTAGGGGTGTGGGTATACATACATATACAACATTCTTCAAACAGAAGTAAAATGAAATTATATTTAATATAAAAGTAAGTAAATACCATCTTACAGCCGTTCAGGTTGATTTCACCCAAATATCTTTTGTTGGTCATTTCTGCCTTGTACTACGTGTAGTGTAACATTGACAACACTCTCCAACCAATTGAAATGTAAAGCAACATGTCAACAAGACATTATATTATCCAATGTTATTTACATATTGCTGTAACAGCTCGGTTGGCTGGAGAAGCTATAGGTAACCCAAATAACGTAGTTCATATCCTGGCTGTCACATTAGATTCTTGAATATGATTCTATCTAGGTAAAGCACGATATTAAGTCAACTTTGGGGTATGTTATCTCAAAATGAATTTGAGAACTCTTTTTGGTTTATCAGAAATAGAGTGTACCAGTTGCAGAGTTTACTGTCGTGCCGGCACGTTACCGTAGTTGGAACAATGACATGACAAGCCGAAGTTACGTGATTAAAATACGTATCTGCTAAGCCAATTCGTTTTCAGTCTCATTTTATTTCTCCCCCTTAAGCCTATACATGATATGATGAGAACTTATTCGGAATGGTAAGTCTCAGAAAAACATTACCGATTTTTTCTTTGCGTTTTCTGACAGTTTCTAACTATATTCAAAAAGTTTAATCCTGCTATTAAATCCAATGTCCTATTAATGTATAACTCATTAATTGGCCTTTTAGATTCTCCCTTCGATGTCGTCTCGTTCATCTACGCTTCTGTCAAACGTAAAATCACAAATTAAATGAATATTACAGAGATATTTTACATGAAACAGGTTACCTTCCATCCCCCAAAAAAGAATATATTTTTGACGAGGTCATATTGTGCGAGGAAAAATAAAAGCCAGCAGCAATCTCGACATAAAGCCGTTTTATAACACTTTGCTGGGAGCGGTAGAAGGAAAATGAAGCTAATCCGATTAACTTTTGCCCTCATTTCTGTTTCCGCACGTGAAATACAGCGAACTCTGTGACCAACGGGAATGACTTGCTCTAATGGAAGAACAGCTAACTGCAGATTACAGGCCTTGAGCGAAACTCGTTTTTCAAGGCAACGCGAAAACATCGAAACAGCATTTTGCGATTATCGGGGGAGCCCTTCACCATCATCATCTTTGTAATTTTGGGCTGCAAACATTGCAAAAACCTTCATGGAAGCACTAGGCATCGAAGGAAGCTGTTCTGGTTTCTCATTCGGGGCCCCGCAGTTTCAGTATAAGCAAATATTAGCAACTGTTTTCATAAAATTAAGATTTTGCAAAATATTTCTAAGAACCTGTTGCTTTAATCAATATATGCTAACTGCATATATCATCTGTCATCACAGAAATAACAGAGAGTTTCAGCTATAATTTATACTCCTTGTGTAACTTGTTTTAATGTTCATATTTGATTATTTGCAAATTGTGTATAAGTAATAGTTTTGAATTTGAACTTCAGAAATTCAATAATTAATATTAAAGATACCAAATAAAATAAGATATCTAATTGTTTCTCAATTAAAATAAAAACAACAACTTAGATTGATCTTGAACTGAAATCATTTATTTTTAGTGGTAGAGTAATTAAATACAGCATTTGATACTTAAGTCAGCATCTTCCAAGATTGACGTTTTCAGTAAAAGTCCTCCCCAATTAAAACTACCATTTACATGAAAAATATTTAAAATATTGTAATTTTCTCAAAAGTGTCACTCAGGGATTTTGATTAAAATACCACATGTTTATGACAGCTCAAATGTATAGCTCAAAACACTTATTCTAAAAGGATTTTACATAATTAGACAAACGCAAGTGATACAGTAAATTTTATTGCTCCACAAATTTAAGTCTTTTACTTTTCACATCCTTTTATTGCGTTAACCATTTTTGAGATGTTCTATCTTTGAATTTTTCTAATATATATAATATCGTTACGCTTTTTAAAGATGAAACTTCCATTTTAACCTACTATTCCTTGTATACCTAGATCGAAATATCTATCTATTGTACTTTATCTTCGTAACAACATGTGGAAATGGCCTTCCTTTTAGGTGTGAGATTTGCATATGTCTACCAGTTTAAGCAACATTAAATCTTCAAACAAAGGGAATAACAATAAGAAAATAAAAAATTGACATTGTGTAATAAAGTTTGAAGTAAGGTAAAGAAAGTCATGTTAACGTAGGAAATCAGATCCTTTTAATTTTCCGTTTTATTTGTGATCAGTTAATAGCAGAATTGCTCAAGAAGATGGTTTTTATTTATTTTTTATTTATTGTTATCTGAAAAGGTTCCCAGAGCCGTAGCGCATGCTAGGGAGCAGTACAAAAATATACAAAATTATGGCAAACAGGCCTTAACAATACTTATATTACATTTGTATAGTAGGAATGAATTACTGTACAAAATTAACATATATAAAACAAACAAAGAAACAAACTCACTGTAATTCCAGAAATAGTAGTAGCAAAGAAACATTACAAAAACTACATATTCTATGAGATATTAGATACATATTAATTTTTAACCAGTTCAGCTAATCACACCAGCTATAGATGAGTGACACTTTATCAGCTATCCAAATATGCCTTCAATAAATTTTCAGCAACTTTCCTTTTAAAACTTTATGTTCCTACAGCCTTTCAGTTCCAGTGGCGGTGCATTATATAAGTTGATAACATGTGAGGTTAAGCTGTTCAGGCCATAAGTAGAAGTGTTCACTGTTGGTTTTGTTAAGTTTCCTGTGGCCTTTTGCCTCCCCCGCTGCGTCTGCTGATACTCTGTCTCGGGTATCAGCCACTCTGGATGTGACCTTAGCAGCCTGGATCCCGGTAGTCTGGTCGCCTAGTAGATTGCTCTATGAGTTGACTATTCTTTGCCCTGGCTAGTCATTAGAGCTGAGACCACGCTATCTACAGGGTATGCGTGAGATAGGTTGACGAAATAAAAACAACACAGTTCATCGTATCAGCTTTACTATTCAGTTCGTTTCGTGCTCACGGTTCACCAGGAGTTGCCGCCGCGTTCAGATCGAATTACTCTAGATTTCCACTATCACGTTAACTATACTGAATTGCTGAAATCTATCACGATGGAATAAATTACTAACACTGTTTTGAAAGTATACTTCGCCGCTTAATTCACTGCTGGGAGATCTTGTTCACTTAATAAGATTCTCATTACTGATTGTACTTCTCGGCGCAATCCGACGTTTGCGTCCCCGGCAGGAAAACACGTCTACACGGTATCACGTCTCAGACTAGAAGACCGACGCTAAAACCTAATATTCCTTACCAAAACAGATATAGCCTCGCCTCCAGCTGGATTTCTCTGAAAAACTCTAGTTAGCGAGCTACAACCACGCGGACATTTCCCCGAAATACTGGTTTGGGCCAGGTTTGGACCGGTCTACTAATGACCCAGGTAGCGACCCATCCCGTGACGACGTAACATTTTCATCCCTATAGACCAGCAACTTTATTACATAGCTCTGGGTTAAAATACTTATTCGCATTCTAGTAATTGAATTTAAATGCTGTTGCTTCGTTCCATGAACTTATCCATCTGTAATATTCATTATCTTAAATTCTTTCACCTTACTTCCTCATTATAATTTAATTATCATTTTATTCATTGTTAAAATCGTATTCAATCATACGGCTGATAAATACGGCATCAAACTGCCCCCGTTTCATTATTTAATTATCCCATAATTTAAAAATGGAACGGCCTTGCCCGAATAACATTACTATTATTATCAACAATTCCACACGTCGGCAACTCTGGTTCACTTTACAATTTTCTTTGCATTTCAGCTGCGTTACATACAATCATAGTGACAAAATTAATAATACTAGTACATAATTTCTTTTTGTTTTCAACACTTCACATTATAAACATCTGAAATAATCCAATACATATTAGTTTACCATACGCTATATACACTCCACTTCTGAAAGTTTTACGTTTTCTTGCGTCCTACAACGAACGTTTACATCGTATTAGTTATGAACTACGTAAAACTTAAGCTAGTTTACAAAATCTGTTTGTCTTCTGATTCTATATAAAGGTGTAATTTGCCAAAAGTCCTTGCACCTTCTTGGATTTGTAAATTGTTTTGGTACTCAGTTTTGTTGCTTTGAGTTGGTTATTTTCATAGGATTCACTGCACTTCCACTTCACTTTAAAGTCTTAAAAGTACTTATCACCACAAGTTTTTTTTTCACAATTTCGATATTTTGTGACTGGATACCATTAAGATTATATATATATTTGTTCGTCTGAATTCATTTTCATTAATTGAGTTGTATACATTTTCATCTATACCTTATCCTATATGCCTCTGCATGATTATTTGTTTATGTCCGGTACGGACGGAGAAGTTGTTTGTGCCACCTACCCATGAGCTTTCTATTTACCGCATCTACTATTTCAAATGTATGTTCCCCAAATTTTTGAATAATTTCCCCAGGACCTTTATATAGTAACTCCATGCGCTTGTTTCTGTTCTTCAAGGCGCAGGACAACTTGTGATCTTTAATTAATACTAGATCACCTATATCTGGGTTCCATTTGTGCCTTCTTCGTTTTCTCTTCGATTTCCTCTTTTCGGCCTTCTCCTTTATTCTGTCGAAAGCTAATTTAGCTCTTTGTTCTTCACTTAGGGTTTCATATTCAATACTTACTGTTTTTTCAATTTCCTTAAAGATGGGCTCGGGTTCTTCATTTAACATAAGTGTTACGGGTGCAAATCCTGTAGTCACATTAATGGTGTTATTTATTATCTTTTCAATGACTGGACAATCTTTGTGATACTTATGTGTCAGTATCCTGAAATAGATCCCAATATCGCGTAGTACTCGTTCCGTCGGGTTTCCTGATGGAAAATAGGATGAGCAATAATATAATTTTATTCCGTGATCTGTGAGGGTTCCTTTAAAGCATTTACTCCGATAGACGGTCGCGTTATCAGACAAGACCGCTTTTACTGGTCCGTATTTCGGCATATACTCATTCACTATCTTCCCTACTCAAGTCCTGCTGCTTATGTTTCTTACGGGGTATATTTTTACATATTTGGTGAAGACATCATGAAGTACAAAAATGTATCGGCACCCAAATTGACCTCGAGGTAATTCTCCGTGAGCGTCCACTGTGACTAGCGCATTCTTTTCATCTCTTAAAATCGCTTGAGGTTCTGTATCGAATTTCACATTGAATGGTTTCGCTCGTTGGCACATGTCGCAAGTTGAACATATTTTCCGTACTTTTCTGGCTAAGTGTTTTATGTAGCAGTGTTCACTTATTACCAAATTTAGTTTCTCACTGCCGGTATGTGCTAAGGTTTTGTGATATGCGGTAATTAACCGGTTCTCGATCCCTCTCGGAATCATGACTTTCCACGTCGGTTCTGTCCGTCCGTGGAACTTGTAAATTTTTACGTTGTATATTCCAATGTTCTCCTTTAATTCTGCTGTGATCGGTGACGACTTTTCTCGAAGTTTCTGCAATTCTTCGTCTTCTTCCTGGAGCTTCGCCAAGTTTCTCAATTCTTTCGTGAGTGATCTTCCTTCCATTGTGTCTAGGTACAAGATCGTGACATCGTGTTTGTGGTCGTCGATCGTGTCTAGTATTGGGTAGTTTGTCTTCATTCTGGATAGCAGGTCGCTGAAGATATTATGTCTCCCCGGAACATGACGGATTTCTATTTGGTGTGACGCAATCTCATGCACGTATCTCGATATTCTTGTACTGGTTCGCTTGCAAGAGTTCATAAAAGCCAGACTCACATGATCGGTATACACAATGATGGGGTTGTTGTAAACATATTGTCGGAATTTCACCAAGGCAAAATAAATCGCAGCTATTTCTCTCTCAGTCGTGCACGCTCGTGCTTCAATTTTGGATATTCCTCTGGAGGCTACTGCTATTAAGTGGTCCGTTCCATCTTCATCCCTTTGGGTCATTATCGCTCCGTATCCCAATCCCGACGCGTCTGTGAAAATAATGAACGGCAGATTTTCCCGGGGATTTTCCAGCAAAATGGAAGCTGCGGATAATCTTTTAACACTCAGAAAGGCCTCTTCTTCATCCTGCGTCCATCGCCATTTTTCATCTTTCTTCAACAACAGTCTCAAAGGGGCTACGACAGTTGCGAAGTCGAGAATGAATCTGGATTGATAATTGAGGATTCCGAGGAATCGACGTAACTGCTTTATATTCTTCGGAGCCGGAATTTTATTTATGCTGTCTATCCGTTCCGGATTTGGTCTAATACCTTCCTGGGAGATGACAGATCCTAGGAACTCGGTTTGTTTGACGAAGAAGGCAGTTTTACTTGGTTTAATTGTCATGTTTGCAGCTTTTAACCGGTTTAAAACGTAATCAAGGTGCTTCAGATGTTCACCAATTTCTGACGAAAATATGACAAAGTCGTCCACATATTGAGCCACGAATTTCTTTATGGTTTCTCCAAAAATAGCATACAATGCTCTCAACAATGCGCCTCGGCTTGTGTTCATTCCAAATGCGCAGACGGTAAACTGGTAAAGAATTCCAGAATGTAAAAATGCAGCAAATTTTCTCAATTCTCTCTTAAGTGGAATCTGCCAGAAGGAGGCGGTCAGATCTAAGGTAGAGAAGAATTTTCCTTGGTGCAACTTGCTCAACGTTGCATCCACGCTCTCGGGTCTAAATCTGTCTGGTTTACAATGCTTGTTTAGCTTTCTTGCGTCTAGTGTTATTCTAATTTTCCCACTAGCTTTGCTTACTATGCACAGGGGGTTCACGTATATGGAGTCTGAAATTTCGATAACCCCGTCTTCTAGCATGTCTTCTATCACTTTATCGACTTCTTCCCGAATAGCGGATGGTATGGGTCTCGCTTTATGTGTAAACGGCTCTATGGGCGTCATTTCGAAAGAGTGAATATATTTCGTGCATCTTCCTGGTTTATCCGAAAATACCTCCTGGTGTCGTACTAAAATTATAAAAAAATTCTTCTTTCTGCGCTGTATTCAGGTAGTTAGCCTGACTGACTTTTTCTCTGAACAAATCTTCCAAGTTTTCGTAGTTTTCCGCCTTGCGGTACAAATTTGTAGTCTCATAATTCCAATTCCTGGCGGGATTTTCTCGGGGTTCAGCTTCCACATATTCCCTAATCGTTCCAACATCTTCATCATACATCTCATTGTTACTCGATTCGGCAGCATATTCTTCGACGTTTATTTCGCCAAGCTCCATTGCTCCAATTTTTATGTACTCAACAAAGAATACGTCTCCCCGGATTTCATCTTCACGTTCATCTCGTACAACTTCCTGTGAAACGCTATCGTCGACAAATGGCACCACTACTGTTTCTTGCCCTGTTTCTAACTTACAAATCTATTCTCGAAATTAACAATGGCTTTCCATTCATACAGGCAATCACATCCTATAATTATGTCGGTAACTAGTTGGGTACGACCAGGAACAAAACTTCAATAATTCTACCATTTATTTCTACGTTGAGCATGACTTGAAATTTCACTCTTTCTTTCCTCTTCCCTACAGCTAGTGAACAAAATATACCGCTTACTGATAAGGACCTTATCTTCAAACCCCGGTTGATTAGTTCTTCATAAAACTTTTGTGAGCACACTGTGCTGTTAGCTCCAGTGTCTATTATTGCAGTGTCCGGAATTCCGTTAATGGCAACTGCTATTCGTGGTGGTTCGAACACTTTGTCACTGTCTTCACTTCTGTTCCTCAGATTGGTTTCCTTCTGTAACATCATTTGCCCTCTGACGATCTTATTTTTCGCATACGGTTCACATAGTTTCCTCCCAGTCTTCACTGAAGGCGCGTTTGACTGGGTACATAGTTTCCCTGAGTCTTGCTGTAAGCTCCAGTTCTCGTTGCATTCTTTCCTTCCAACTTTGCTTCCTGAGAAGGATGGCCGCGGTTTTCGAACACTTGCCTGGTTACTTGTAGGGCTTCGGCCCTTTCTCCATTTATCGGCGAATTTCTACCGCTCCTGCTCCTTTCTCCGTGCTGCGGCGACTTTGGCCTAAATTCTGGAATGTTGTCGACCCTCCAGTAACCATTTCCCGTGCTCCGTTCTCCCTACCTGGGTGACCTCGGCCTAACTTCTGGTATATTGTCGACTTTCCAGTAGTCATTTCCTGAATGTCTTCTTTTTCTCTCGTTCCATCCTCCTCGGTTCCTTTCATGTCTCGCCGCGTTTACGTAATTTACTTGTACATTTCTGTTTCGGTCGTGCCCGTTGCGGTTCCTCTGGTTGTGGTCAAAATTATTTTGGCCTCGGTTCTCCCACTGCGAATTTCCTCCTCTTGGTGCGGGACCTCGGTATCTATCTCGGACATCCTGGTTTTGATTGTAATTGATATGTGCCCCTTGCCCGAAATTATTTGAAATTTCCCTTTCGTTGCTCGCTCCAGGCCTAGCGAAACTTTCATTTTTACTCTTTGATTTGTTTGTCTCCAATGCCAACAGCAAATCGATCATGGTGGCGACGTTTGCGGGTTTAGCTATAATTAAATAGTTCTGGAGTGCCTCTGGGAAGTGTGTCGTGATAATAGCGATTAATTCTTGCTCACTCGTGGGTGGATCCAGCATTTTAGATTTCCTAGCAAGTTTAGTGAAATAATTAACCGTCGACTGATCAGTTCTTGGGTCATACTTTCCACTACTCAGTTCTAATCTTATGCTAGACTGCCTGTTATGTCCCCAGTATCTGTTCATAAATAACGTTTCAAGGGTCCTGAAGTTATTATCGTTTCCCATTGATACCTCTAACCAGTTAGCTGCATTTCCCTTAAGGCATTTCCTAACAATTGTCATGCAATACTGTTCAGGAATACACTTTACAGAAAAATATTCATGCAGACTCCTCCTAAAATTCTTAGGATTATCAGAATCCTCATGTTCAAACACAGGTGGCACTATTTCATTTAAGATGTGGTTTGGCCATTGCATTTGACCACCACTCCTTTCAACATGTACATTATTACCTCTGGGTTCATAACTGGAGGTACTTGGACCCATATTAAGCATCGAAATGTCGGCTGAGGCACTTTGTCTCGCTTCGTTTCGTGCAGAGCTTTCACTTATCTGACTAGCATTAGAATTAGTTTCAGTTACACACAACCTCAAATTTTCTAATGTTTCCTTCATTCCATTAATTTCTGTAGCTACCTCTTTCATTTGTTCATTTATTTCGTCTACACCCCTACCTTGCCTTCTAATTTCCCTTTCTGCTTGTTCTAATCTACTTCTATTTTCCCCTGATTCTTTGCTAGCCGTTTCTCTAATTTGGTCTAATTTCTTGCTAACTATTTCCCTCTCTTTTTCAAATTGCTTTGCTACGTCCTATCGTAATTTCTTGTATTCTCTGCCTGACTTCTCACTTACTTGATTACAAACTTCTATTCTTATACTTTCTATTTCCACCGTACTTCAGTTCTAACTTGATTGATTTCCCCTCTAACCTCTGCTTGAAAGGTTTCTAATGCTTTCTGCTGACTTTCGAGCTTCCTAACCAAATCTTGCTGTCCTGCCTCTAATTTTTGACTAGTACTTTCTAATTTCTGACTATTACTTTCTAGTTTCTGGTTAGTACTTTCTAATTTCTGACTTAATTCTAGGTTATTACTTTCTAACCTCTCCATTTTCGCTTTCATCATGGCTACCATACTCATATTCGTATCTGAGTCATTTACATCTATTCCCTGGCTATTATTAGTTGTTTCCTTAGCTACACTAACCTGTACAATTTGATTGTTACTACTACATTCTGTATCCCTTCCTACGTTATTTTCTAGACCCTGAGTATTATTACTTTCCATTGTCTTTTCTAATTTATTCTGTATATTCTGAGCACTTTCGCCTATTTCTGCTACTTTCTCTTTAACAATTTGTATAGTACTCCCCTGCACGTCCATGCTTTGTGAAATTGACCGACCTTTCACCTTTCCGTTTCTTAAAATACTCTCCATCAGTTCATTGCAACGACAACAACACTAAAATGTTACATTCAGTACCTTTGGTTTTCTGCTAGAGCTTCCGACGATCCTGATGCTGGTTGCTTTTCGTCTCTCGAAGCCCCACGTTGGGCGCCAAGTTTGTGGCCTTTTTCCTCCCCCGCTGCGTCTGCTGATACTCTGTCTCGGGTATCAGCCACTCTGGATGTGACCTTAGCAGCCTGGATCCCGGTAGTCTGGTCGCCTAGTAGATTGCTCTATGAGTTGACTGTTCTTTGCCCTGGCTAGCCATTAGAGCTGAGACCACGCTATCTACAGGGTATGCGTGAGATAGGTTGACGAAATAAAAACAACACAGTTCATCGTTTCAGCTTTACTATTCAGTTCGTTTCGTGCTCACCGTTCACCAGGAGTTGCCGCCGCGTTCAGATCGAATTACTCTAGATTTCCACTATCACGTTAACTATACTGAATTAATGAAATCTATCACGATGGAATAAATTACTAACACTGTTTTGAAAGTATACTTCACCGCTTAATTCACTGCTGGGAGATCTTGTTCACTTAATAAGATTCTCATTACTGATTGTACTTCTCGGCGCAATCCGATATTTGTGTCCCAGGCAGGCAAAACACGTCTACACGGTATCACGTCTCAGACTAGAAGACCGACGCTAAAACCTAATATTCCTTACCAAAATAGATATAGCCTCGCCTCCAGCTGGATTTCTCTGAAAAACTCTAGTTAGTGAGCTACAACCACGCGGACATTTCCCCGAAATACTGGTTTGGGCCAGGTTTGGACCGGTCTACTAATGACCCAGGTAGCGACCCATCCCGTGACGACGTAACATTTTCATCCCTATAGACCAGCAACTTTATTACATAGCTCTGGTTAAAATACATATTCGCATACTAGTAATTGAATTTAAATGCTGTTGCGTCGTTTCATGAACTTATCCATCTGTAATATTCATTATCTTAAATTCTTTCACCTTACTTCCTCATTATAATTTAATTATCATTTTATTCATTGTTAAAATCGTATTCAATCATACGGCTGATAAATACGGCATCACAGACCTTAACAATACTTATATTACATTTGTATAGTAGGAATGAATTACTGTACAAAATTAACATATATAAAACAAACAAAGACACAAACTTTCATTGTAATTCCAGAAATAGTAGTAGCAAAGAAACATTACAAAAACTACATATTCTATGAGATATTAGATACATATTAATTTTTAACCAGTTCAGCTAATCACACCAGCTATAGATGAGTGACACTTTATCAGCTATCCAAATATGCCTTCAATAAATTTTCAGCAACTTTCCTTTTAAAACTTTATGTTCCTACAGCCTTTCAGTTCCAGTGGCGGTGCATTATATAAGTTGATAACATGTGAAGTTAAGCTGTTCAGGCCATAAGTAGAAGTGTTCACTGTTGGTTTTGTTAAGTTTCCTTCATTTCTTGTATTATATGTATATATGAGAAGCGTTCAAAGTTTGATTAGACTTTATAAGATTATTTGTTTCTATCTCTCTCTGTTCTATCGCTCCAAATTTGCGTTCTTCTCTCTTTCGTCAAAGGTGTGTGCAATCTATACCTTTGCTGTCAGTATTTTCGCATTTCTTTATAACTAAATATTACATAATCATTTCTCATTTAGCACCTTCTTGAGCATTGTTTATTTGCACATTCTTTCTAAACCACCTTCATCGCCTCTTTTTAACATCTATCATACTAGCGGCTTTCACTATGGAATAGTTTGTCACTGGCATATGTTTACACCCCTTCATGTAATTTTAGGTTTTATGATATTGGATTTTCGTTAAAAATATTAAATTCACACACACACACACACACACACACACACACACACACACACACACACACACACACACACACACACATACACTCTCGTCTTTCTATTTCACTTGGGCTACTTTTCTGTTTGCAATAATAGCTTTCATAAGAACTTTTTTCAAGTAAGACAAAATAAAGTGCAACAATAACGATTAATTTTTTTGTGGTAGCTAAGTGAAAAGAAGTTATAATTTATACCTATGCAGCCTTTATACTTATTTGAGGCCAAACTTAAGTAATTTCTTTGCGAAATGCCATCTCAAATACAACGCATAGGTATAACGTCTTAATTGATTTATTTCCAATAAGGTTTAACGTGTCTTCATATGTTTTGATTTGTTTAGAAAATAAATAGAAGCCGATGGCATAATGTCTGAGCGTTTAGTGAACACTTTTTCCACCGCTGTTGTGAAATGCATGCTTCGTTATTGTTTCACAATAATTCTGGTACGTTATTGGGTAACTTCAGAAGTTTGCGAAATTAAGCGCACTTAATTATATTTCCTTATTCGAAAGATAGAGAAATAGAATGAGAAACATGTGTTGTAAGTAGTTCAACATCACCATTATCTAGTTCGAGGTCTAAAGGTTTAGAGAAGGATCCACGCACATTTTGTTCATTCACATTTTTAAAGTATTACTAATCTCCGTTAACTGAGTCAACTTTTTCATGATTATGATCTAATTGTGTGCCGACAGTACAATTACGTGTTCTAGTCCACTAATCTATGAATGCCATAGATTTAAAGAAACAGAATTTGTTTTCTCTACGACCAAGGGTTTCTTGTCATCTTATGTCGAACCACAGTGCAATGGATTTGACCTGACCAAGGAAGTGTCACCAACTTCATTGCAGACACACCTGGCACTGATGCAAACTGATGAGTGAGTCCTGACAGTGGACCTTCATTAACACCACGCAGCACGCTGATGCAGCTGGACCTGTAGCGCGACGTGCCACTTTAGAACTTCATTGTCGCCACAGCGTATGATCCAACATGACCTGACGGACTAGGCTTCACAAGTGGAACTTCATTTCGACACAAGTGCACTAATCCATCTTGACCTGACGGGCTAGGCTAGTAAAGCTTCATAGTCACTACAAGTGCACTAATTCAAATTTGCCTTATGAGTGATGTGTCACTAGTAGAACTTCATTGCCGACATAAGTGCTCTAATATAACTTGACCTGTTGAATGAAGTGCCACCATCCGCATCACGGATATCCTTATAACTCAGCACCTATAGAAAACCTGAAATTTAGAAACACATGTCATAACCAATGCTACTGTAAAGTTATATTTATTTGTAAATATAAAATATCAAAGACTAGTTCAAATAAAATACACATTATTGTTGGAATTACAAACCCTGTTTTCATAGGCAGGTTTAAAGGTGAAACTAATTTGGTTTACAGGCCAACATTTCAGTTTAAAGTATTAAAAGCTATATATCATTTTCACCTTTTTCTTTCCGAAACCTTTTGGTATAAATTAAGACAGTCGCAGTCCAGACCCATTGTAGTCATTCACTGTTGAAGTATATGCTCTGTTTATTTGTACAAAGGCAAAGAAATAAGCTTGGAGAACTCATTTTTGAAAGAAAATGAAACCGTACTTGTCTTTCGTATAAAGACAAAAGAAAATAATGTAGACGACCTTCATAATAAAGAAGCTTTTGGGCTACCATCAGTTTGTACGACTAAAGCTTTACATTCTTCTTTAGATTCTTCTGTTGATTGCTGGGTTGCGTGACTGTTGACGGACTGCGCGGTGTGCTTAAGCTCTGAATATTCTCTGTCCTCATAAAGTTTACGTCATAGAGCCACGCATCTAAAGAATTTACCATGGGACAGATTATACGTCAGAATTCCAGAATATAGAGCTTTGCTTCCCTTACCACTTACCTAAAATATTGAGATCTCACGGTATCTCAGTCTATGCGCCACTATACCTTTCTTCTTTTTTCGTATGTGTTTCTGCGTATGAACAGAATAACTAAACGAAAATGCATGAGATATATCTAAGATACTTCGTTTACTTCTGGAAGATGATATTTACTCTAGTAATACGAAAAAAAAATAATGATTTTAGTTGTTACTACTTCTGTTGTGTATAATCGATAAAGTATTGCACTCCACCCAAAAAATCAATTTCACGGGAAATGTGCTTTGAGACTTCTCGAAAATATAACTGTTATTTAGAAAGAGGTTCGTGTGTGCGTGTGTGTGTGTGACGCATGTGACGTGTGTGGCGTGTTAACAGCTTAATTCAAAAACTAAAGATTGTTTAAATATCAAACCTCACTTCCAATGAGAACTTCCAATGATATGACTAACTTTTCCAAGAACATTCTGCTTCTCCAAGCTACCAGTTACATTAAACACTTTCCACGATAATTATTTCTGAAATGAATTTGATTAAAATAACGTATTTTAATATGTTTTTATTTCAAATGAGAAGAAAGTCTTGAATATTATAGCAGAGCATTTGCTGTTCTCCTCATTTTGAGTGACACCTACATAACAGGTAATCCTTAGAGATAAGGTAGTACATTACTACACAAGATGTAGTAAATCACACCATTTGTGTACGACATTTCTTTCTGTGCAGTAAAACAAATCCAAGACATTCCTTGTTATTCCCTTGAATTTTTAAATGCTTAAACTTTCCTGATATTGGAAGTTGCCATTCCATTTGTTTTCTTTTTCCCTTATTTTCTTCGTCATTCAAAGAGAAAGGAATTCCAAACAAAATATATATTTGAAAGGGTAGAGCCAGACTGAAAATTTCAATGCCATAGCCGGGATAACATTGAATTTTTCAGTCTGGCTCTACCCTTTCATAGTGCGTCCTACACACGGCTAGTGTGAAAGAACAATTAATTTCCAAAATATATATTTGGCAAACATTATATATACAGAACATTACATAATAGATACATTGGCCGAAATAGCCAGATATGCAATCAGTTAGTCTGGAAAAATCTTAAACGTGTGCGTTATATTCAAAATTGTTAAGTCTTATGGAGAAATAAATTATAAAGAAAATATAACGACAAAGCTAACGGGTAATTAATATTTTTGAGATATTTTATTGGAACACTTGTTCTTTGAAGTTATTTCATATTCATCCTAATTTGATAAAGATTCTGCTGTTATATCCACACCATTCGTCTTTTCTAAGTATCGTTAAGATATTAGCAGCAAACTATATATTAAAAGCAGCCATTCACTCATTTAAATATTCAGTTTAAGCAGCATATCGCTTGCACCTAATAACATTATCTCTGTCTAGTTCACGGATTTTTTTTCGGATTATCACCTTCGTAAACAGACTGTGGAACAATTAAATTTCCTGTTTCTGTCATTTCCAGCTCTGACATGCAATTTTTCACCCTTCCGTAGCAACACTGGGCTTGATAGAGGGAATATGGAGCAGCCCTCACACTCTCGGCTTGTATTTTACAAACTTATTCCACCAACTCCACGATACGCGAAAGAGCAGCGGAAGGGCACGTTTTCAATTAGCAAGAAATGTGCTCAGCCTTCTTTCTCTTTACGGGTTTTCTTTCCTCACTACCACCACATATTTTTTGCTTCTCTTTTTCAGCACGTCTAACCAATATATGAGTATGGTTCGAATACAAAAATAACGTCTTCTGAAAGTAAGTCTTGCCTAGTAACCTGAAAAGTGTTAAAGGGGAAAACAGCCTGCATGATATTTCCATAACCAAAAGTTAAAACTTTCAAAAGATAAGCCTTCAGTAGTTTTATGATGTGGTACATTGACCATATTTGATTAATGCTTTCTCGGAAAGTACAAAAAGAGAGCAAAATTGGTTTTCTGGAGAGCACATACAATGTACCTTCAAACAGAGTTGTTCAATTTTCGGTAAACGTTCATTCATTGTCCCAGTTCCAAAAATAGAAAGTTGTTTCATTGACTTACTTGCTCTACAAGCTCTTCCACAAATGAATCTTACAAAGGTTTATTCTTTTGTTTCGGGTCAATCGAGGTATACAGTTTCAGAAATAGTTTTGCCACGCAAAAGAAGAATTTGTTCAAATCTATTTTTCCATCCCAAGTATATCGAAAATCTTCTCTCCTTTCGTCCTTCTTTGTGACCTGCATATTTGTAAAGAACTGTTAATAACATTGCCTACTCGTTATATCTATCAAAGGCTCAAATGTGCTACGTTTCTCACTCGACAGGCCACCTATACGGTTCAGTACTTTTCACACAATCTCAACATGAGAGAGGGGATGTTTAGGATAAAAGTTCAGCTGTGCTGCCTCAGTTCTACAGTATTCTAGGAGGGATAAATACTTCATCTATAATACATTCCCATACAATCAAATCAGTAGTGTCAGGCCTAGGCTATTGCTGGCCAATATATCATCTGATCTCCACGTTGGATCTGTGTTAGTTGCTCTAAAAACCATCTGTTCCCTGAGAAAATAAGCTGGTACACCATCCTAGGCAGTATGAGGTCATCATTGGTGTCATCCAATTGGGTTGACAGTCATTCTTTATACAAGAGGCAACCACGCCATTGTGTGAAGAATGGACAGTAGACAATCTTGTTCGCAATAACATAGAACTCATTCAGTTTTGTGAAGCCCACATATGTTCCGTAACATTGAGATCTTTTTCCTGTCTCAAATACGAATGTTTGATCTATTCACTTTTCCACTCGTCGAAATACTACCTTTGCTGAAAATTAATGTTTCATGAAAATCATCATCCAGACATTCTTGCAGTAGGTGTAAAGGTTTATAACACAAGCCGCTGTGACTGAGGTAAAGTTCAGTTCCCTGATGCCTCTTAGATTTCTTAAGGCTACGGAGATAGGTTTCCCTTATCCGATTCACTTACGCTGTAGCACAGCGGGAAAACTGATTCGCCCCTTATATAAACAACCTTGGTCTATATATCAAAGTATTACATCCGAATATAATGGTTGGAGGTAGGGTTCGTCCTCTATATGGTTCAAAAATAATTATTCTACTGAGCTATGGTAACTGATTGTATTAAAGGGTAGAACAACTCTTCCTTTCAGTGACATCAATATTATAAAAGCTTTTAACTGTAATTTGACGATGAATACTTTAAGAACTGTCGATACAGAACAAAACTCCCACAGTTTGTCTATACGTCGCTGCAACGATAGTGATCCTAAGTTTCCTATTTCCTATGCAAAGTTAAGAAAACCCGACAGTTATTCTGAATAACTCTGAACCTTTATAATTACTAATTGCTTAATTCTCTTTAAAAAAATTTACCTCAACATTGTCTGCAAACGTCTGGTATATACGTCTGTTGTTACTGCTTATACGAAGGCTGATCAACTGAGACTGAGACTGATCTTTTCCCGTAGCTTCCGTGATAGTTTCGTATCTACAAGATAAATATTTGAAAAGAGCGGGTTTTTATGTATAATGTTGGTAGGCGGCAGCATTCTCGTATTGGTAGGTTGGTAATAATGCTCTACTTTGTAGAACCTACGTGCATTTCGCATACCCGACAGTGGAGGTGGCGCGAGAGGAGCAGTACAGCGGAAATAAGTTCTGTTTTCGTTTAAACCATTCAGCCTCCGAAACTTATGAAATGATGAAGTGAAAATGTACTACCTCGTGCAACAGCGTTTAGGTGGTTCAAGGACTTCAAAGAAGGACGACTTTTCAGTGTTAAGCAAGGTGGGCCTGGTGTTTCGGCTTCTGCTGTGACTGAAGTCAGCATCAACATAGCTGTTGTGATTGTCCGTAAAACAATTATGTAAATTCAGTGAAGTGTTGAGAATTTCAGATGGCAGTGTGTTTACAATTATGGACGACCATCTCCATATGACCCCAATTTGTGCTCGTTGTTTGTCTGTTGTCTCCCAAAGAAAAGGCTGTGCGAATAGAGACAATCTGTGAGGTGCTGCGTCTCTTAGCTAATGGAGGGGATGCATCTTTTTAAATCGGTTATCATCTGCAGGGAAAGTGATGGTGATCACATTTTTGACCATAATGGAATGATTTACCAACATTCAGTTCCCCCTGTCACTACTATAACAGCAGCATACTACACATCAGTATTGGCTACAGCGAGGAAGCACATTGCAAAGAAACGACCAGAGCTTTTTTTGGACTGGTTGGCGACTTCATCATGACAATGCACGGCCTCACGTCGCATATCAAGTCATGCAGTTTCTTGCTCGATTCAACATTACCTGTGTACCACATCCACCTTATAGCCTCGATATTGCACCCTGTTACGTTTTTTTATTCCCATTACTAAAGGCAAAGTTTAGGGGCATTCGATATGAGAACTCTGAAGCAGTGCTCAAGAAAAGTGAGGCGATTCTCAAGGACCTGACAAAGAATGGTCTGTAGCACGTGTTCAAGGAATGGCAGAGACTCTATAAAAATGCATTGAAGTAGGAGGGGACTCCTTTGAAAACGATCATGTAAACATTGAACTACAGTAATATAATCTGTGAAAAAAAAAGTCAGTCTCGGTCTTTGTTGATTAGACCTCAGATATTCTAAAACTGCCTTTTCACTTGCACGTAAGAACTAAGTGAAAATTAAATCTAATTGTACGGAAGTTTCCAGTGCTACGTTACAACTAGCAAAATAAACTTTAATGCTGACTTTAGCGCATATTAAGAAGATTTGCATTTTGAAACTACAATTTTAAATAAATCATGCATGAATAGGAATTAAAACTAGTATAGTTGTTGGAGTTAAAAGATACGTTCTCCTACAGCAGCATTTTATCAATAAAATAAATGAATATCAAGAAAAGTGATCTTGCTTTTAAGTGCGCGTAGCTAATATGAATATGAATGTATTACTCTTTACTTAAACGCTAAGGAAAGTAACATTTACCCCAAAAAGGAATGCCTTATTCCGCTAGCAAATATTAAGTTTTCTCAACAGTCTGGTTAAGTTGATAACTTCCTGCCCAAGTTTTGCTTTTCGTTCAACTCTGCAATTCTGTTGCATAAGCAGCAAAGGAGATTTTTCTTTTTGTTCCTTAACTTCTTTCTCCGCCAGAAATAATTGATGCTAGGTAGTTCTGTATAATTTCCTTAAGCACATTGATTTTTAGTCCAGGGTTTTTAAAATTACCATATAATAAATATTTAAGTAGAACTGTAGAATAATATTTTCTTCTATAACAAGGTAAGTGATTATAATAAATAGAGTTTTCCGGCACCTACTGCTAAATTAAAAAATATTATAAAAAGTATACTCTCTTCATGTTAGCCGATTTGTACTGTGAAGCTGACTCCTAAAGCTTGCTACACGTTTTGCACGAAGCAAACGCAACAGAGAACTGCTTAGTATGGCAGTGAGACTAATACTGTCGCGAACCCGTATCTACGATCGCGCGGCTTGTTTACACAAAAGGAACTGGACATCCACAAAAGGACATCGCACCGAGGACCGCCATCTGTAAGTGGTACTGGGCCCAATGGGACGCGCTGAAGATCAGAGAGCGCGTGCTGTTCCGGGAATCGCCCGATGGGAAGACGCAGAGACAACAGTTAGTACTTCCCCGAAGTAAAGTCCCGGAGGTCATGGAGGAAGTGCACGCCGGTACTTCAGGAGGATACCTGGGAGCAAACCGAACAATCGACAAACTTTCAACAGCCATGGCAAGCACCGTACCAGTTGGTGAAGAGGACTAACGACGTGCTCTACCGCATCCAGAAGGTGCCCCGAGGGAAGATGTTGGTGGTACACCTGGATCGTCTGGCTCGCAACGATGGTGCTATTGGGGACGACCAGCAGTGTCGCGAACCCATATCTACGATCGCTCGGCTTGTTTACACAAAAGGAACTGATAGACGAGCATTGTGAAAACCAAGAGCCGGCAAAGATAACATGCAGATAAAGGTCTGCCGAAACAAAGAAACTGAGATAAATGAAAATTTCTAGTTACTTCTTGACTCATAGAGACTGTTCGGGTTCTGGTTTATTTTTGGACAATCTAGAAATTATCAGAAGGTATTTAAGGAAGTGGCAAGTTTTGAAACAAGATTTGTTGTTGTAAAGACATGTAACAAGTATTGAAAACAGTGGAAGTTGAGTAAGCTCTTTGTTATTGTCATCGACCTTGGTGTGGTGTTGTATATGTGATGTAAAGTTGTTACGTGAGAAGTGATCAGTGTATTTCAACGGAAATAAAGAATCTTTAAAATTTCGGCAAATTGGACTTAATCCACAGAGTCACATAACTTCATGCGATTAAGTATAATTAGTATTAATAGGTTTACATTAATTATTCATGAAAGTGAAAGGAAGGCTATCATTTAGTTGTTATTTCGGAGGAAACATGCATTTCATACTAATCCGCCTTCCTTTGCCAGAATTGGCCATTTTGACTATATTCTACGTATTCAGAATTATGTGGTGCAGCATATTTTCAGTGGTTTACTGATAGATGGCAGGAGCAAACTTTCTGTTATGCATCCGCATAAGTACAAAGTAAACAGATTCCTTCTACTGTTTTTCGCTAACAGTAAATTTTCCCCTCCACCTTTCCTCACCTTATCAATGATTTCTTAGATACTGACTTAGGGCTTAAAATTTTGTGCAATTAAAATTAATAACTTCCAATAATCGAATTCAACTAAAGCTATTAAAATACTATTTTGTTGAAGTCATATAAAAGTACTATTAAAGTAATACAAATAGCCAATACTTTTAGCTGTACATCAAATTTTGTGCTTTTCCAGGAAGCTTCAAATTTGATACATTAGACCTGTGGCAATAATCATGCTGTAGAGGTACGTAATAGTATTGTAGGATCGAACCAACCCAACTAATCACAGGGTGCGACGTTAAATTGAACACTAGACGTTGACTATCGGCTGGTGCTAAACTTGCCACTGTTCATATCCTTTGGGATAGGCAAGTTCAAAGGTGAGCTGTAATGAGACTATAGCCGTATCCAAGACTGTTTCCGACTGCAGTCTGTTTAAGTTTTACGACTGTAACAATTGAAATATTACACATATAATATTCTGTATTCCATTTTTTGTTTTGTTTTGTTTGGCTTGAATACGATTCTAGAGAATTAGTGAACGAAATATGCGGATCACCTTATAAAGCTCAGTGTTACAAGAAGATTTTACAGGTGGTTCACATCGCCCGCTTCGGTATCGTAGATAGTAACTTGTTTGCCTCAACTTCAAGAGGTCAAGTGTTCGAATCTCGGTTAGGGTGAGTTACCTGGATAAGGTTTTTTTCGGGCTTTACTCTTATCCTGAAGGATGAATGTCGGGTAACTGTAAGCTCCATGGACCCCGAACTCATTTGAGCATCATATCACCCATTTCATTCATCGGCAGATATGACTTACATTGGACGACGTAAATTAAAACAACAGGCCGTTCATTTAAATTCAAGATTTGTATTTCATTTGTCACATCAGTATTTCAAATCTGTGCTTTAATCAAAATCGTTGAAGCCATTTTTGGGGGAGTAGGACATAACGAAGACATCCATGTAAAGAGCTTTGTTTTTGTGTTCTTTTTAATGCTTGCTGGCAGAAGTACCTAATTTGTTATCATAGACTTCTTTTCGTGCAAATGTACAAATATATATATATATATATATATATATATATATATATATATATATGTACATATATATGTACATATATATGTACATATATATGTACAAGAATGCTTTTATAATGAGTAAGTAAGGAAAAGTACAGAAGCTAAGATAAATTTATTTGAAACAAGTACATGGGAACGTTAAGTATATACATAATATATTGAATGCACAATTTATACAAAAAAGGAACATTTTCATTTTCACCATTGTTAAACTGAATGTGACACCGACAACTTAACATACTATTTTTTGACAAGGCGGCTATTTTATTTAGGTACATCAATAATTTCATTTATTCATACAAACGTTTTAGTTAATAAGGAATCACCTAATGCGCTTGTTCGAAAATGCTCTCCAAAATTTCCTCTGCTACTGGAATAAGGAGTTCAAAATGCTTCACATTTACAATCCGTTTTATCGAAGTCTCAATATTCTTCATTTCAAATATGCCTGTAAAAGATAATTAAGTGAAAGAAATCCCAAAGCAACCAAACATTTAGTTACGTAAAAACTTAACGTGCTCATTCAAACAATAAGATTACTGACGTTCATAAAAGTGAAAAAAAGAAGTCGTGATTTTTATTAATGATATCGCACTTGTGCTATAATAGCTAAAATGTTTCTTCTTTTTGTAAAAGTTTCCTTTCAGAATATTGAACATTAAGTGCCCTAAACGTATTAGAAAATTGAGTTCATCTTAACTTATTTGTGGTAGGAGTACGGTAGGATATTTCAAATCTGCACTTGCGATGAAATATCGATATGAAATCTTTGGGTGGAACAGAAATCTTCCTTAAGCGAGGCAGAGAAATTGAAGTAGTGATTCCATGAACTAATTCATTTTAATGTATTTTATTTTAGGCTAAAAAACTACCTAAGCACCCTCAGAATTCACTTCTATGGCTTAAGATACATGGATTCGCTTAAAATCTACTTTAAAAATACTTTAAAACTGGAATTTGAATTTTGCACTCGTAAAGATACAACACTTTAAATCCCATACTTGAGAAAACTTCAAAACTAGTGACGTCACGTTTTAAAGAAATGTGAGCAGTTCTGCTCTCAGTAGAGTTCTACTTTTGATTCACCCTGTATGATGCCCCACGTGGAGCGTCGGTTTAGGGAATTCTTGATGCACGCTACAGAAAGCGTTCATCTCGGTCAGTTGGGTGCGAGAAGGAAAGGCAGCTGGGAGTCGTAAACCGCTAGCTTCTCATAAAAATAGAGGGAAATTAGTTGGGACGTGACTCCACACCTCCCTTTTTAATATAACACAAGCGGGGTGCTGTTAACGAGTAAATGTTGAAAGGAAAATGAAAGTTCAAAACACAGGTCGGCGCCTCAATTCCTTGGGAATTTTTGTTTTATGTACCGCATTATGAAACGAAAGGAATTTTCACTAATAAGCCAATTTTAAAAATTTTCACTGTCAGAACTTCATGCAGTCTTGCCTAAAATGATGTACTACATAAATATATTGTTTGTCGGAATTTTTTTCCCAAAATTTAGTACGTATTTATTGTTTATTGTTGGATGTAAACATTTTTCCTTTAATGTTTCTAAAACCTGCTGTTGATTTCATAGTTTCTTTTCTAGCTTCAGTTTTACTTTCTATACTTTCTTTCTTTGTTCTTATTGATCATTTTCTAATATCTGATTATTTATTACCGTCCATCATTTCCTCTAACCACTGTACACTATTTTCCATTTTCTCTTCTAGCTTTTATATTATACTTTGACTGTTTTCCCCTGACCATTTCATCTCCATCGCCGTCCTTAAACCACTTCCACACTTCCTAAATACCTATTTTTATCTCATTTCTAATTCTTCTTCATTCCATTGTCCCTTTATGTAAATGTTCTCCACATTTCGTAGAATAGAGTAGTAACTCTATTCTATATCACTTTCTGCCTGCTACTTAGTTTTTCTTCCCTAAACTTCCAATATTTCTAGAGAATTACTTTTACTTCTTACCCTATCTGCATGACTCCAAGTTTAAATAAAGAATTGAACACTCAGTAGCTTTTTTATGATGTACTCACTGTTGTTTTAGGATATTGAAGTCTTCTTTGTTGCTTGCTATGTACCTCTGTAAACAGATCTGCTGCCTTGCCGAATTTTCTTTCTTCTTTCTTGTGGATAGGTATGCAGGATATACATGGTTGAATGTAAGAGTACACAGTTGCTTATCTTCGATTTAATGGAAGCTTAATAGTCGAGTCATCTAAATTAAATTTCCCACTATTTGAGTATAGAGCACGAGAAGCTGTACCTAATTGAAGTAATATATCTTCTAACTGTTAACATCAATAACCTGATTTAAAATAACTGTTTGCATAATAAAAGTGAGAAGCATAATTTCTGAGTTCACTGACATGTTAAGCAGAAAGTTTTCTTTCGGTGACCGTCAAGTATGCATAAACCGATCGCGACACTGCTAATAGTAAATTACATTAAAGAAAGATACATAATTTGTTAGTTATATTCAGTAATTTATTAAATTAGGTGCCACTTAATCCACGAGTACTCCATCACAGTTTTAAACGTGTTAACAAACAAGTTTCTAAAATCGTATCCAAACCCAGTTTTAGGTTGCTTTTATGCGTTTATTGATGTCGTCTGCCTGGCAACTGCATTGTCTTATAGCGACCTTTAAAACATTTTCACAAACGTTTCACAGAAGGTATATAAACCAGTTATCTACATTGTAGGGAACATTTTAGATCTATTTTTAAGTAAATTATCATTTCTAAACCAATACATTTTGAAAATTGTTGCATTTCTACTTCATAACTTGCTAAATTCTAAATGTCCTTTACGTTTCTGATTTGCAACAGATGGTCGCTTCGAAGCCCGACGGAGCAAGCGACCTTCGAGAGAACGCGACACTATATTTCGAAAACAACCTAGAACATTTTGGCTCATTGATGTGGAATAAAAATCAAGGTTGTCGTAAAGAAGAACGTAGGATAGCACACTTTCGGAATCATTAGACATAAAAATAGAGTAGAAGTGGGAGTTAGATATTCCTTGCAGAAGATCGTTTGGTAGAGTGTGTAGAGCGATGAGATGGTAGTTCCATAGAGAATCCTGACATGCGCACGCGTATAAGGCTACTTAATTATGATCCTTCTAAGATTAAGTGCCTTCCTCTTGCGGCCTGAATATGCATGTGTACGAAACCAAGAGAGAGCATCTTGAGCGCCAGCTCCTGCATTTGCATCACAGTCGCGCCGCCCCTGATTCTTCTCACCGCATCTTCCCTACTGCAAGCAATTTACGTTGCTGCTCTGAAAAGCTTTTTGGGAAGGTATTACTGTAATGTTTTCTTTCCGTCATGTAGATATGAGCGCCAGGTCCATACTATGATAGTTGGGCATAACCTTCTTGGAGCTCCGATGTTATAGGACGGACGGTTTTTCAAAACGAATGAAATGGAATTATAATGAGACACAACTTTATTTACTGTCATTTCTGTAAGGTGCGCAATCGATACCATTTTCAAGAGGTGCTATATCTATGAAGACTTCAATGTCGCCCCCCTTTAATAATACTTACTGCCCATTCTGCAAATAAAACGTATGCATGAATGAATGAATGAATGAATGATGAATAAATAGCATATCCCTGGATACACTAAATATGTATATATCCACAAATTGTTATTATTCACTTCTCAAGGTATGCTAACCATAATTTAAAGGCCTCAATCAAGAGAAAAACGTTGAAATATTGAAAATATGAATACACTAAAACATTTTATGGACACTATATTTGATAGTGATTTTAAATTTGATATATACATACAGTTGGAAGTTAACACATTTCAAAACATTTGGAAGGAAAAAAAAAGATCATAGAAATGCAGAAAATAGTAGTAGTAGAGAAAACAATTCTATAAGGTAAATGAAAGCAAAGTCTAGCGGCAATTTAATCTGCAAAGGCGTAAATTTCATGAAATATATAAAAGCATGCTTTAAAGTCTATATATAACAAATAAAACTATAATATCAGAGTTCAGTTTATTTTCACTGACGAAAATAAAGCGTAACAAATGCACTGATGGTGTATCAATGTGTGTCAGATTAATAGAACACACAAGAACTGTAGTTAAACAAACTGGAAGGTAACATTTGGATAGACTAAACAAGAAATGGCGTGATATAAAAGAGGAGCTAGAATTTCCCCTTGAAGGTTAAAGTTTACTCATCATAAAATTAAAAACCTGCCTGCCGTGCTAGGGGTCCCGGGTTCGATTCCCGGCGTTGGGGGTGGGGATTTTTCTCCGGCCAAGATAATTCCCCATCTTCCCCAGAGTCTGGAAGTATGAATGAGGGTGTGAATGTGTGTGTGATCTAATGATTAAAAACCAAAGATAACCAGTTAACACCTTCAGTATGTTCCAAAGAAGAACGGCCGTCGATATGACCATAGCAGTTAATGGAACAAGGAAAAAAAAAATAAAAACGAATACACATACCTTCTACATAAAAATAGGATAAAAAGTCATGAAATGACAAATATAAGTACAAATGACAGATATTTCAAGACTTGGGAACTAAGAGCTTTAAGAAGAAAACTATAATGGTGAAATAACAAGAATTCAAAAGCAAGTAATTCCTGTAATCAAGTGAGACGCAAGAATGTATCAAACTAACGTCGATGATGATTTAAACTAGAGAACATTATGAAACAAAAGAAAGATATTGCGGTTGGATTACATTATAAAATTTAGCTGAAAATATTTATTTTCTGTTTATAAGGGTGGGGAACTAGTTTCTTTCATAAGAAAAAGCATTTTATATGAATTGCTTTATTCTTTTGAGATGGTAACGTTTGGAAAACACTTTCCTTCAAGACAAGAGAGAACAAATCAACTATTTCGGAGTTTCATTTAAAATTTTGTAAGCCAATCAGAAATTTTTAAACAGCTGCTATATTGAATATTTGGTACTAAATGTTTATATTACTTAGGAGAAATATTCTATCGTAAACAAAGAAATGTTTTATATGAGAGACAATTTTTTTTTCAAAGTTAAGCTGTAAATATAGTGCGATCCATATAAACCTGAACCACTTCAATAGGCCATAACTTTTGAACCAACAATAAGACACACTTACAACTTTGGGAGAATATAATGCACACGCATATATAATATATTACATATATTACAATATATTAATAATATAACATATATAATATATTAATAATATATTACATTACACTATTTACATCTCAGAGAAAATGTTGGAAATGTCCTCCTCCAGCATCTATACATATTTGAACTCGTCTCATCATATTTTCTAAAGTTTTACGGAGATGATATCGAATTGAGAGAAGGTTATTTCCAGCAAGATGGAGCAATGTTCCATGAATCTTATGACAGCATGGAACATGTAACCAGTTTCTCTGATAATCGAATAATCTCAAAAGGTCTGTGGCTTCCCAGATCCCCTGACCTAACCTCACCGGATTTTTTCTTGTGGGGGTATCTAAAAATAGTGTACAAAAACAGGCCACGGACAATTGAGGTTCTCAAGGAATCCACTCGAACCGAAATAAGAAACATTGGTGAGGATACTCTCCGTAAAGCTTCACAGAATATGGTGAGACGAGTGCAAACATGTATAGATGCTGGTGGAGGACACTTCCATTTTCTCTGAGATGTAAATAGTGTAATGTAATCTCCCAATTGTGTATTATGTTCTCCCAAAGTTGTACGTGTGTCCTATTATTTGTTCAAAAGTTATGGCCTATTGAAATGGTTCAGGTTTTTATGGATCACACTGTATAATAATACGTAGTTTCAAACTCCGTCTGAAATAATGAATATACTTAAATTAAATTATTTTTTCATGTGCTAAAGGTAGAACTACCCAATGTTTTAAGATTGATTCAGCTATAAATCTACAGATTGTATTTCATCTGTGTCCTCATTTTCTATTCTATCGGCAGTGTTCCTGATTTTCATTAACATATTCCTGATGCTAAGTCTAAGTCACTGCCTTGTTTCCTCGCTACATTATAAACCATAGAATGTATCCTACAGTTTCAGCACCAACATAGCCAGAAAAAAAAGGTTTTAGGCATATGCACTATATCTCCAGGATACATTTCTCTCCTCTTCTGACATCTCAATTAAAACTTTGCAAACTGTATTTAAATTCACATAGTTGGAGCAATCAATATGATGTAATTCAAATTGAGATAAAATTGAGGTTTGATCTGAGAAAGTATCAAGTCAGAATTACCAACGTTTTTACTGACCTTCATTAATATCTCGGGTGTTAATTCGCGCATTATCCGTCAATTGATATATCAGTGACTTTGTCAGTTATTTCAGAAAAATGTCCCGTGCAAGGAATTTAAATTAATATCTAGAATATATGCATGACCAAGTTACAATTCTTAAGCAAGAACATGAACAGTTTGGGAATGTTTCAGAAAACACACATTATAGTATACTCTTTCTGTATCTTTAAAATAATTGTTATATTTCTGTTAAGTTACTGCTGGCAGTTTTCAGTACTTCATGGAGCACTGTAAATAGCTTTCGTTGCTTCTTAAGAAAAAGTGTCATACATTTTGTCTGAAAATTGTTAACAGTATGTTATGTCTCAGTGATGCTGCGACAGTTCGGAGACCTATGTGTCTGCTTCACTCGAGTAGAGTATCTCAGCGTATGCCTGGATGTATGTTTAAAAATAAAATAAAAATGCACCGGCTCCGAATTTGAAACGTTTAATAAACAGTATTCTCTCTAACCGGGAAATTGCCGACCAATGGAAACTGATATATAAATATCCGCGGTTGGCGCACTTGAATTCTCTACCACGCGACAGGACGCGTTCTAACCTTGAGGCAAGAAAGACACTCCGTCTTGTTCCATCGACGATCTTGCCAAATGTGTTCAAAATTATGCCTAAAATGTCCTACCCATCGTTAATGTTCTCCTAATGATCCCTTTCTAATGCATCTTAAGACTCTCACTACTAACTTCTAATACAGTGTTGCCACTTAGTTCCTGCATATCTGAAATTTGCTTCTTTACAACCTAAAGTCTCTATTTCTATGAAATACTCTCATATTGCAAGGGTTGCAAGCTAATCTGCATACATGATCTGCAAACTTTGGATATGTTCACCCCTTCACTGAACTAATCTACCAAACTACTTCTTCGAATTTGTCTGGAAACCAGCCGTCGCCAAATACCGTTAACTAATGTCAGCTAAACCCGAGCCCAACTCCACACCTAATATATTGCTAAACCTATAAAACCCTAACAATTAAGATTAATATTTTATTTTATTTTAAGTATTAATTTATTCAACAGATTTTTGTTGTTGTTGCAATTTATGTCCTCCAACGTAAGTCATATCGGACGATGAATGAAATGGGTGAAATGATGCTCAAATGAGTCCGGGGTCCATGGAGCTTAGACTTACCCGACATTCGTCTATCAGGATAAGGGAAAACCCCGGAAAAAACCTTGTCCAGTTAACTGACCCTGACCGAGATTCGAACTCGGGACGTCTTGAACGTGAGGCAGACACGTTACCATCGACGCTAACGAGGCGGGCGTATCTATTCAACCGATCCATGATTTCGTATCAGTATAAAGTTTCAAAATTTATTATCCAAACTTGGTGAATATTTCTTGCTTCTGTTAAAGGTTTGTAAGAACTGAGAACTCGATAGTACTACTTGCTCAAAAGAGTTGTAGGTACCTTGCTTTTAAAGTTTCTTTAGCAGATTTTCAGAAGAAAATGAAACAAATATATTAAGCAGTGCAATAAGGACATAAAACAGAATAAACTGCAGGTGGGACATAAGAAACTTGAGAGAACATAATGCATTGCCGCCAGCAGTGGGCTCCCTCAATGGCTCCCTCAAAAACGTTGTGATATAGATAGTCGAGGGAGTGCTGATGCTAAACTCTAAGGTTGCCTGCACTGCACCCCGAGATTTGTTGCAATTAGAACTCTAGGGAACTAGAGGCCAATTAGTGATTCTCTAGTGGCCTGTTGCTTGCGTTCAGCTAGAACTTTGTACCCCGTGGGAAGGCTACATTAACGTCTGCCTTTACGTTCTTGGGGGGAACTCGGCCTTTCGGAAACCACAGAGCGTGAAAATCGTGCTGTTTAACGTACCTTAGGTGTCTGAAATAGCCTTCTGTTTGTTAGCTTCGATTCTCAGTTAGTAGTTTAAAGTGTTTTCTAATCTACGTCCTTGGATTGTTTTTATTGTGCATACACTCGAGATATTTAGAGATTATTGTAGCAATTTAGAAGCTGTTGATCTGTTAATCATTTTCTGCTGAACAGAATCACAAATATATTCACTAATAGATCCTCTTACATTTGTTCAACACAGCAAGGTCATTGTAATAATGCGTCCATTTTATTCTTTCTTTGAATTCCGAAATATTTTACTTTATGTTTGCAATTTTGTAATCCATTCTAGAATATTCAACCACTGAGGGTACCCAACTATCTCTGCTGCCTCAACATGTTGCTAGTATCTTCAAAGAACTGAGGTTCTTAACAAAGATATGGAGAGAGCAGGCCCTACTATGTAATTGGGACAATTTGGGGGGGGGGGTGAAGTAGTAATTAGAAAAATTTTGTCAGTAGAAGGGGAAAAGAACAGGAGAAATATTGGGAATTATTTATGAAGAGTTAAAGAGAGATGGCTAAGAACAATTAAGAGAAAAATGTAGAGTAGGATAGGTGAAATGGCAAAAGTGTAAAATGGAGTAGAGGGCCTCCAATACACAAACATCTAGGGTTAGGTGTATGGGGACCGAATTATTATTCAATGGCGGGCAACATTGTAGGATATTCAGAATTTTGGAATATATGGCGTTTTCTAGAATGAATTTTATAATTGGAATCTTGATTTTGTATTTCCATTTGATGATGTAAAAGGAAAGATGAGAAATATGTTACAAAATTACAAATTACAAATTATTATAGGTAAACAAAGCAAAGGAACAAAACTGGCAACACAACATTGTCGCGAACCCAATATTTACGCATAGAGATAAAGGGACACATGGTGCTTGCTTAGGCAGATAAACATAGCACGGAGATTAAGGTCTGTGGAAATAAATAAAGAGATAAACGGAACATTCTAGTGACATCTAGATTGTCTTACACCTTCGATATCTTGTTTGTTCCAGAAATATCTAGTAACAGCTGCGACTCGCCAGGGGAAGTTGAGTAAGCTAGTTGTTGTGGGCAACGACCTTGGTAGATTGTAATTGTGTATTTGACGTAATGCTGCTACTGTAAGTGTATTTCTACGCAAATAAGGACCATTTGGAATTTCTGAAACTTGGACTTTTAATTCTACGAGCCCACAAAGTCCCAATATATTATCAGAAAGATACTGATATTAGAAAAAAAAAAGTAAAGGTTTAATTAGTAGGAAATTATTTTTACAGATTAAAGGGAAATGTGTAAGAATAACTGAAAAGAAAATTGAATTAACGACATGGGATATTAGGTTAAGCAAATAAAACAAAGAAAAAATAGTAGGAAGCAATAGAGAGAATCACAAATGCACAAAAAACCCGAGAGTTTGAATGTATTGGGATTAGAAATTTAGCACGGCAATAATCAGTGTTATAAATCAAATTAGGCTGTCATTTAAACTTTATTGCAGATAAGGAAACATGCATTCATTATTGTTCACACTACATAAAAAAATTACAGGCATACATACAGTTTGTTAAACTTTTTGTATAGAAAACACTTACGTGATAGCCGTAGTTTGAATCTTGACATACTTATCTATAGTCTCTCAAATAGGAGACTATTTTTTCATTGTTCATTTTCGTATGTATTAACAATGCAAAGATAGGCGAATGTCATGGGCATCACATAAAGATCAACTCTATGAGGATATGACTACAGCATAGGAGTATAAATATAAGGAGATACGTAATAAACATATTTCTGCAAATATTTATCTAGTTTAACATGAATTATAAAGAACAATCATAAACCCTTTTAGAATAGTGTATCCTGGAGTAAGTAAAGTAAGTCAGGTGAGTGCAAAATTCAGACTTTTGTTTTTCTTTTATGAAAGGATAATTAGTATTTTTATACTCATTTTAAACAGCATGCTCTGAGTAGAAGGCCGGACTTGAGCCCGTGATCTCTTTAACTTTAGGAAAGATTATACATATTCTGAATATGAGAGTCTGTTTCTGTCCCAACTGAAAACAAAATATTCACTCTCTGGTTTTTCTAGTAATTTATTTTGACTCTAATGATTTACCTTGTTTGTTTTTGTTTCAGGTAAGAGGCTTAACTTCTAGAGAAACTGCCCGGAAATTCTCCTATTTATAAGGTAGGAATATTATATTCCACATTGTGTGATGTATGTGCCAGACAGTGGAACTCTTAGAGCGCGATGCCATTGCTACCGGTGATGCAATAAATCTGGTGTTTATACCTCCTAAAGTTTGTTAACGAATTTCGTACAGTCTCTGAAGTTCTTGGGATTCTTGACAAATTATGACGTTGGAAAGCTAAGCTTCATGAACTCACAAATCACATCTCTGGGGAGGAAAACTACATATTGAACACTTCTCATTGCATTTTTAAGTCTTTGCAGTGCTAAGTTTAACTTTGCTTCAGAATTTACTTCATATAACATGGATTCTCATGCATTCGAACTTTAAAATAATGTTACTCAAACATACGTTTGAATAATAAACCAAAATTTGCTAAGAGCCCATAAATCGTTTGTGCATGCCGGGCTTGACTTTTGAGATAGTGCAAAATAAAGATGATGAAAAGCATTAATGGCAATATCTCAGTGTGTTGGGAACTGCAAACGCAGTAGTTTCAGTAACTAAGTAACATCCGAAAAACAGTCAGCAGTGGACTAACTAAATAACTATTTATCCACACATTTGCAATAGGAGCCGTTATACATGAGAAGTTATGGTTAAAAATGAAGGAAGAGAGAGAGAGAGAGAGAGAGAGAGACGCTTAATAAAGGAACAGCATCTCCAGAAATGACGCATAGTGAATATAAAAAAATATATATCAGAAACGTCACATGATATGATGGTTTAATATATCTCATATTTCGCATCTTATTTGCTTTATAGTATTTTGAATATTGCATCTATTTTTTAACTTCTTCACTTTTAGGATGCAGTTGATTTTGAACTCTCGCAGTCACAGGAAAGGAATAAATATCCTGTGTAAAAGAAATAATGATCAAACGCTCTTCCATCCTAAATTGAAGCAGTTTATTGAGAGGAAGGTGGATCCAGATGAATTTCTCACCTTTGTGAGAATTAGAAATTCTGAAGCGATGAGTTCTTTTTTCCAGGGTGGTGGTAACGGGGCTGAGAAAGCTGGTATTACTATTGCTTAAGAATGCACAAATAATTTTTTTTTCAAATATGAAGACTAAATCCTTACGAAACCTTTTAAATTGCGGTACAAATTTAAATAATATAAATTTTGTTTTTTAACAAACGATGACTGATATAGTGATTAACTATTAACCGTGCGTGAATGGTATAAATTTGATTGTCATTTTATTATCTTAAACATAAAGTATGCTAACTAAATTTCTTTCGAGAAAATACTCAGAAAGGGTAGTTAAGGCCCAGAAGAGTTAGTTATCTTGAAAATCTTCGTGTTGCATTTTTGAAGGATGCTGAACTTAAAGTAAAAATTTAGGGATTTAACTAATTTTCATTTTTGAGTTATACCCACTTCTCTCTGTCTCTGTCTCTGTCTCTCTCTCTCTCTCTCTCTCTCTCTCTCTCTCTCTCTCTCTCTCTCTCTCTCTCTCTCTCTCTCTCTCTCTCTCTCTCCCACACACACACACACACACACACACACATGGCTATATTTAAAAAATGAGTTTTCTTAGAGTTAAGGATCACAATTCATGCTTTTCCAGTGAAATCTCGAAATCCAAATTTTGTGTGGAATTCAAAACTTCGATCTTCTAGTAGAAAAAGTAAAGATATACCTTGATTAACAAGAAATAGTCAGAAGAATACGCCTTTGTAAGAATTGTACCTGGGTAAGTGAGTAGGTAGAAGAATCATTAGAATGAAACACGACAGCGTTTTTAATCTTAAATTCCTTCTCGGGCGAAACACCTTTCCTTGTTAATTTACTTGCAATCCTTAGTTCATATTTTAGGTAAAGCTTAACTTACTTTAAAACAAGGCTCGTGTTCCACTAAAAATAATGCGGCAGAGAGGAAAGTGTGTATTACCTGAAACGAGCGCCTCCAGTAGAGTTATGTAGGACTTGTTTAAAAATACAGGAGCACAGTGAGATAAGTTCTGTCAGACTCGCTACTTTGCCACATGCATCTTCCGCATGTACAGCATTCCACGTTTTCTGCCCTTAATGACTTCCAGGCTCACGTCCACAGCGGGAAAGTAATTAAGGGTAGATCAGCGAGAAACGGGGCGCTTTGGGATGAGACTGAGACTGAGTGCCACTTACACGAAATGTGCCAGCTTCTCCAACTTCTGTCATGGAGCTCCAGTTACGCATAGAATCCCAAAACTCCATTTGAAACAATAACATTGTCTTACCTGGAGATACTTTCATGCATTCTTATCACAGATAAAGATATTTATTTACATGTCATTTTGAAGGTATTTTTCTCTACCATTACTCAATGAAGAGAAAGTAGCAGGCTATTGCAAGTTGAGAATTTCTGAACATAGAAGCTTAATTTGACAAAGAAGGTTTCGCACATAACACCAAGAAGAAGGAGGAGTACTAAAATTGATATACTCCCAGCATCATTAGAGAATGGAAGACGGCATTCCAAATTACATCTGGCCTCTATGATGCATGGGTAATTGAAAGAGGCTAGATTAGGTAAAAGCAGCTCGACCTGTAAGAGGTATTTTGTGCGGATGAGATTAAGGAACCACAGAAGATGTGGCTTGCAGGACCGGCTATGCAAACGACAGAGACGTCCAACATGTTCTGGAGTTACCAAATTTTGCCACCTAGCTGGAAGCGCTCAACGATGATCAGCCCAAGCCACTGGATAGTCCCCTTCAGCTGGAAATGAGAAAGTTACATATACCGGTTCCTGAAATCCAACGTTTCGGATTATACAAATAATTTTATCTCCATCAAAACATGACATGTTGACCGGGCACATGAAAGAAACTCAAGGTTAGTAAGGAGACCTCTGAGCAAAATTAAGCTGTCTTTTACCGTCAATATGAGGTGGGATACAGGGAAAGACAACAGTTAAAGGTCGTGCATAAATATATATATAAGTAAATAAACAAAATCCATTCCTCTCAAGTGAGTCACTCTATCAAATTGAAGGTTAGTGGTCTACCGGGAAACATATGTGTCAGTTGGAGACTTTAATGTCATGTCGGCACATTGGCCATAGTAGCTCAGTGGTTTAGAGCAACCACTCGGAGACCGGGAGATTCGTGGTTCAAATCCCGGCTATGGCATTGAATTTTTCACTCTGACTCTGCTAATCCAAACCTTAGCCTACACACTGCTAGTGTGGAAGAAATTATTTCCAACCATTTCAGAACATCTTCATACAACCTAATAAAGTTGAATATAATGTAGTGATATGAGTTATGTAAATAATAGTATTGATATACATAATTATATTTCACTTATACTTACCTAATAAACATTCACTCTGTCGAACGTTGTTAGCTGCTAGCTTGAAGGGAATTGCATTAGAAGCAGGAAAGAATAAAGAACTGAGAATATTTGGCTTCAGTTTCAGGAGGGGGGAGGGATTAAATAATAAATGGACAGTGCCGGGTGTGTAATAAAACAGTGGGGTATGGCGTGTTTACAATAAATTACTTGCGCTCTTGTACTAACGAGTTTGCTCATGCTAAACTCTCATTGACACGTTTTACCGAGCGTGGCAAGGAGAGATTGCAGGTGAAGCTTTGGAAGAGAGCTAATGAGCATCTTGACATAGCAGCCACGCAATTATACGGGTTGCGGCAGCCCTCCATCAAACTGACGATCGCCATGCGTTTGTAGCATTTCTAATTTCTTTACCAGTAGGTGAAAGTGGCATTTTTTAAGGCTCACGTGTGTGTGTGTATGAGTGGTCGTATCGTTGATTGGCTGCAGTAGAGTTCATTGCTACACTGTTCCATTAAATAGGAATCTATTCATACCTAATTTTAGTCACAGTCATCAGAAATCTTCTACACATAATAAATCATATTATAGGAACTGGTTTCCTTTGCTGCTGTAAACATCTTATTTGCTATGTAAATCGTTAAAAATTGGAGTATAATAGTAATTTAATAGTAATTTTCGATTCAAGTATATGACTGTAGAGCGAGGAAGAGTTTGAAAATAGACGCCAAACTCGGTGTTGTCAGATGCATTTAAAGCAAATTATTCACTATCTTTGAAAAAGTGCTAGTGAATAATTTGAATAGTACGTACATCCATCAAGATCAAATTAGTTACCATCAGCTCTTGAACATTAGTTGTAGCAAGGTCCTCTTGCTGGTGATTTGGCATCATTTGTTATCTAAGCTTCGTTACTGACTTTGCAGTTGATATTTACGAGAAATTACTTCATGACTGATACTTGTGCAGTGTGTTTCCAGTTGACAGGGGCGTTTCAAGTGGCTTGCCAAGTCAAATAATAAGAAATTACCGTCAGAGACGTCATCGGCATTGCAACAGCTAAGGGTTTACAAATTTATGCGCGTTTCCATATGTAATTCTTTGTGTGCAAGCACTTCATTTATCCAAGTCTCCCTAGATTGTTACACAAAGCTTCTGTAAGGATTTAATTACTGTAATTATACCGAACGGGATGGCTCAGGCGGTTTTGTCTTTGGCCCGCATTCCGGAGGCCCGGGTTCGATTCCCGTGGCCGACCTACCTGATCCATGGGCGTTTCGTAGGGTTTTCGGGTCGCTAGGCGAATGCTGGGTAGGTTAATTTCATCCCCCAAATTTCCTGTCCATCTCCATTATCATTTCACTTCATATCTCATCTGGTGGTCTCTTTCAGGGTAGAAGTGTCGGTGGGTGTATCGGCGGTGCATAGCGGGAAGACATGCTTTGAGGAAAACTACTTCCTCCTCCGGTATGTCGGTTGCCGGTCTCCACTCCTTTGCTGGGACCATTTCGGGACGGCCAACCAGGGACCTTTGGGGCTCGGCAGCTGGGCTCGTTGCCGTGCCGTAGTATTGCAGCGTGTCCGTTGTCCTGGCCTGTGCAAGTTCACTGTAGGGACCCTGCCCTTTGTACTGTCGTGGTTCATAGGGTCGGCCGCCCTCTGTCTCCTTCGCCTCATCCTTCCTCCTGGCGTCGCCCCACTTGGGGACATAGGGACAATGGGGCCAGCATGGTGGCTTACGTACCGAATACCCTCCGTAATGAAATACTAATCATAATCCTACTGTAATTATACATAACTTCCCTATGATGGTAGTAGCTACATTTTTCGAAGTAAAATAAAAATACATTGTTTGGAATTTTTCAGTTATCTTCTATCATAGACCTATGTTTAGGAAAACATATATACCTAGTACAGTCGTACAACAAGGAATATCTCTAAAAGCAAATAACACTAAGTAAGTAAACACAAATGGTATTGCTTTAATGAGCTCAAAACTCTACCAAGAAATTTTGAAAATCAGAATGAAGTATATTGCATTAGACATTCGCTGGATATTTCAAGATATGCCTTTTGGCCTTCGTGTAATTATGTCAAACATATGTTGTTTAATCAAAGTAATCAGAAAGATTTTGGTGAAAATAAATATTGACGAAACGTTTTCCACACTAAAAGCTAAACATAGGAAGAATTTCCAAAAAAATTTCCTGTGCTGCCACTTTTCATTTTAAAGGCAATCTGTGCCCTCACAATAATACTGCATCATTCATTATATATTTTTTATATTTCCAGAGGATCTCAATTCCACTGAAATTTCGTTAAAGAGATATATTTCTTAACTGGTGATGCAGACATTATTAATACACTTGATGTAAATAATCTATAGAATATCTGTGAAAGTAAATGAAGTAAATTTAATAACTGATAGATGATAATAATAATAATAGTAATAATAGTAATAGTAATAATAGTAATAGTAAAAGTAATAGTAATAGTAATAATAATAATAATAATAATAATAATAATAATAATAATAATAATAATAATAATAATAATAATAGTAATAATAATAATAGTAATAATAATAGTAATAATAATAATGATAATGATAATAATCATTATAATAATTATTATAATTATATATTATTATAATAATTATTATAATTATATATTATTATAATAATTATATATTACTATTACTATTATATTTATTATTACTATTATTATTATTACTATTACTATTACTATTACTATTACTACTATTACTATTATTATTATTATTATTATTATTATTATTATTATTATTATTATTATTATTATTATTATTATTACTATTATTATTATTATTATTATTATTATTATTATTACTATTACTATTATTATTATTACTATTACTATTATTATTATTACTATTACTACTATTATTATTACTATTACTACTATTATTATTACTATTACTACTATTATTATTACTATTACTACTATTATTATTATTACTATTACTACTATTATTATTACTATTACTACTATTATTATTATTACTATTACTACTATTATTATTATTACTATTACTACTATTATTATTACTATTACTACTATTATTATTACTATTACTACTACTATTATTATTATTATTATTATTATTATTATTATTATTATTATTATTATTATTATTATTATTATTATTATTATTATTATTATTATTATTATTATTATTATTATTATTATTATTATTATTATTATTAGTATTATTATTATTGAAATGCTTATGCAAGAAAATGTTTACTATAAATGATAAAATACAAAAGAAAAGCCTCTGTTTGGATAATTTTTTGAAAACCAGTAAAGAAATTAATCGAGGTTGTAGTACTTAGAAACTGCTATGTCATCTCAAGTTAGCAAAGCAATAATAAAATTAGTTGTTAAATTAAGGTTAGTTAGCACAATTACTAGCACTTGGCAAGCTACACTTTTTCAATTTTTACAGCTGCTTGTTTGTAAATATATCTTGTGGTTGCTTCGGTATATGAAGATTATATCATATAAATGGACATTGGTACTGATTTTATTAGGTTACTGGAAACTTCATTTCGTAAAAGCTTCATTACATTGCATTTCTGAATTAGGTGAATGACAGTCTCGTTGTGAGGAATGGCAGACCTGGTTCTCACTCTACATGAAGTTTGCCCGCTTGTGTGTTGTTATCAGTACACGTACTCTTACCCGGTTGTATACTACCTTGAACAGTAGGCAGTGATTCCTGTAAAGGAAACTCCTCTTAAGACATACCTAATGCTACGATCTCTTACATGAATTTGTGGCCTTGGAAATTTAGAATGCTTGCCTTCTAGTGTAGATAAATGATCTGAAAAGGTTTCATGAAAATTTGAACTGTGTTACTACTAATGTACAAAACATTTGGAATGCATTTCACGTTGTCACGGTCTTCCCTAAATTAGAGTTTGAAGGGGTCATGAGCTTTAATATCTCTTTAAGGACGCACATTACAGTTTGACCTAGTGCATGACGCGAACAAAAGACACGAACGGTGTAGGAACACGAGTAACCTCCTCGCCCTTCGTTCTTCTTCTCGATTCCCAACTGCACCACAAAAACATGGCCGGGGAATCCCCCGCGGAGTCATATCTTGGTGGAAAGGTAAGGGAGCGAAATCCTGATAAAGTGCACGAGGCAAGGAGATGGAGGAGCGCGAAAATAGAATCATAATTCATACCCGAGAAGTGGGAATCATATTGTTAGAAGAGAGCATGTCGTGAACAGGGCAATCTTCGTTATACTTTCCTGAAGAACCCATCCGTCGATCCACTTCGCAGTGCTGCAATTTGTTGTGGATGAGTTTGCACTGCACGTAAAAGTAGAGCACCAAGGTTCCTAAATACGGATCTATCATTCTTATCTTAACTAAATTGGAATATAGAATATATGGTTCATCTCTGCATTATTATTCTGCTAGTCTCAGAAACTGCATTTCGAATGTTTCTACGCTTCTTTTATATGGTATATGTAGAAACTAGACTCAAGTTACAAATTATAAGAATTAGGTTAAGTACTTTAAAATTTCTTGTTGTGCTCTTAATAGTTCTGCGGATTTTTAACAGACGTTTTTGGCCAGAATCGTGATGTTTGTTAATCAGTGGCGAGGAACAGCTTTAGCTACTTAGAATTAATTTGATGACTCTCTCACGTGAAAACGATGAGGTGCAAAAGCGGAACAAGGATAACCGCTACAGAGATGCGTGAAAGTGGGTAATTCCAGGCTCTCACAGCTAGGCCTGCCGAAAGTCGCGATGAACGACCGTCAACCAAGCAGCACTCCTTTCTTTGAACAAGCAACGGCGCCTTTTGATCCCCATGGCACACACCAAGAAACGTAAGAGTAGGCCAGAAAGATGAGGAAGCGAAATGTAAAGAAATTACTATCGTAGCAGATACTCAAAACTGCGTAAGTCCGGCACGTCAGACCCCAAGAAAATAGAAATATACGTGACATACAAGAAGGAAGTGAAAGGAAATGAAAATGATGTAAGGAAAAGAAAACAAGGTAGACGATAAACCATCGCAACACTCTCCTACCGACCAAGGAAGATAACGCAATACCCAAGGTTAAAATAAGCGATCAACAAGAATCGAACCCGGACTCCCGAAAGTGATCTTGCACATTACCGCGAAGGTATCCTACTTACTACTGCTACTACTAGTTATTTATTTATTATTTGTCAACTTGTTTATTTATTTGTTTATTTCTTTATCATGACATTTTGTATTATTAAAAGTATTACAGATACCATAACTCTTACGTACAGTATCTACATTTTACAGATAAACCTTAGTAACGTAATAATTACATCGTTATAAACTTGTAACTACAGTCAACGATTAGCTGTTGAAATTCAGTTTTTTAAGGATGTATAGCGTATCAAATAATATCCCATAGCTATGGTGTTTCATATTCACATAAAATGTGAGAGATCTATTAAACGTTTTTCTTATACCATTATATTGTATATTACGCATTTGTGTATGTGTACAACACGAGGTATTACGTTTCGTTATTTTCACATAATGGAGGAATAAGCTTAGAAGTCGTAACGAACTCTTGCACAGAAAAGAAAAAGGAAGCAAGCATGGCTAGTCAGATGATGCACTGTTATTTGGCAAAAGTAAACCTGCAACATTAAAAGGCTAACGCTACGAAAACCATTGTTTTATCACATCCCTCATGACCACTACAGTTCATTTGTTACCCGATTATTGTATTCTAATTGTAAAAATGACGTTTCATTCCTAGAATGAATTTTTGAAACCCATAGAACAGCTTTAGAGATGATATAGATGTCAAATCCTTCATTTGTGTATTTAGTTATTAGTTTTGTGCGAGGAAAATTTAAGAAAAATCATAACTATGGTATTTGGATTTATGTTTATATTTATTATAATTATACTGCTGATCCACGTGCACATCTACCTGCACATATACAAACACGCATTGTGTACATATGGATTTGTTACATAACTATTTTGGAATATTCAATGGATTTGAAAACAGTATTCGATATAGAATGTTGGAGCAATACTTCTACTATTGGCAAATGGCATAGAAATTAAAAATGAATGGTGTTTGTAAATCTTTAGTATTTATTTAAGTTTGTAAAATTTAGTTACGATTTTCAATATTTCGATTTCGCATTACATTTTTTAAATATCAAGGTTATGTCAATTATAACAGTGAAGGAGGTTAACCTGATCAAATACTGGATATTTTAATTATGCTATACGTACAAACTATTTGTGACGAATTAGTCTTTGTTAATCCGGACGCTCAAAATTATGGAAATGCATTTTAAACACTCGGAGTAAAATCCTCCCACGACATGCATTACAGCAAAAGCTATTTATAAACGTGCCCGCCTACACTTATGAGGCGTAATCAGCCCGATCTATATGATTAGACAGATTAAGCTATTTTTCCTAATTGGCGATTAGGGAAATGACCAGAAATAATGCGCGAATTATGGGAATCTGAAAGAATGGTTTTGTCCATTTCATTTCCAGGAGTATGTTGTGCAATTTTTATTTTGCAAATGAATGGTGGACCTTGCCCATTTGAGCGATACATTTCACCGCCGAAGAGCTACAACAGCGTCTCTAATGGAGAACACGGGAAATGAAAACAAAACAACAACGGCAGTTAATACGCTGTTTTCATCAGCAGAGAGGGTTTATACTAATTCTGTTCCTGTTTAATTAAATGCTCATCTCTCTACTTTAAAAGTGAAATGTTTTGAACACCGGTTTATATGCAGCACATATCGATTGATGAAAGTAAGGATTTGTCGGCGTATTACAGAGAAGAGGGCCATGTTAAAGGGGCACGATTCATATTTTGTTACCACAGCAAGCACGTGGCGCTTTATTTGGCCAAATGTTTCTTTGCTTACATAGCAAATTTGTAGAACTTCGCCAGGTTCTGTGATACACACAAAGGAATGAATAATTTGATTTGTTTTATATCAAAATAGAGGGTTTGATCGAAATAATATTCACCATCCTAAATATATTTTAAATTACTTTTACCTATCTCTAAGGCAATGTGTCTCTAAATTTGAAAGAAAATTTAAAAAAAAAAAATCAAAATTGAAAATATTACATTTTTCTATCATTTATCATTTGAGAGCTTTGGTTTAGATCGGGATTATTATTACTTTGTCCGGCCTTTAAAATATTACCTGATATGGCAATCCAACTTTACCATTTTAAAATCACGAGTTTTCGAAATATGGTTCACCATTGTTATTACTTATAACGGACCATCTGTCAAAGTGTTTGAACAATTAACTTCGAATTCCAGCAAAACTGCATATAGTTATTTAAGGAACTCACAGGGCCATTTTTATAAGCATATAATTACGTAGTATTTTCATTAAATATTCTTATAGCCTGATATTCATAAAATCGAAAAAATGATAGAATGAAAATGGCTTAACCATATTTCCTAGCATAACTTCATTTCAATTAAAAATGAAATAACCTCTGGGTTAAAACTGACAATTCAGAAGTTATAAAATTCTACTTGTTATATATTGTGCTTCATATCGCATGCTTTTATGTAACTAATCATACTTATTAAACTAAAACGCATACAATGATTTAAATATCTTGGGAAACATCTATTTATGCATAAGTTTAAATTTACGTTTAATTTTAATTTTATGTGATCTTTCATCATTTACAATTCTCATTGCTTGGAATTTTAATGCTCTTCCGCTATACTCTGCAGAGTATATTCATAATATACTGAAACATTTACGGATATTGACATCATGATTGGCTGAAATTATACCTGTTATTATTGTTATTATTAACTCTTGCTATTTTACGCTAAGTATAAACAATTTGATCTGGAGCTTCCAGTGTACCCTGCTTAAATCCTTGTACGAAGACTAATATAAAACACTAAAGCGGGCCCCATAGCTCAGTTGGTAGAGCACCTGCCTGCCGTGCTAGGGTTCCCGGGTTCGATTCCCGGCGGTGGGGGTGGGGATTTTTCTCCGACCAAGGTAATTCCCCATCTTCCCCAGAGTCTGGAAGTATGAATGGGGATGTGAATGTGTGCGTGATCTAATGATTAAAAACCAATATGTTCCAAAGGAGAACGGCCGCCGATATGACCATAGCAGTTAAAGGCGGGGTATAAATGGAACAAGCAAAAAAAAAAAAAAAAAAAAAAAAAAAAAGTGTGACAGAGCGTGATGTGTGACGCCGAGCTCAGATCTACGTGTAAATGACATGAAGATATATCTTAAAAAAGTACTCATGTACAAAATATTTCAAAATTAGTATTACGTGATTTTTGGAATGAGCGTAACTTATGGTTTTCTTCAACTTGTATAACTGCAGGAATAGGTTGCAGGAGTAATATATAATTTTCTTCTGATCCTATGGTATAAGTGTACAAAGTTTCATCTAGATAAGTCAAAGAAATGTCAGGGGTTCACTCTAGGTTACTCAATAAGTTTAATGTTCTTGATAAATAATATGCAATTGAATTTTTAAGTGATAATTAAACGAGTCCGGTGCCCTTGGCTATCTCGTCTTCTCAGGATAAGAAAGATCTCGGAAAAAATTATTTGGTTAATGCACATAGGCCCTGAAACATGACTTAGTGGACTGAGGCGTGCTCCTTTGGTTTCCTGTCACAGAATGCGTCCGGGATCGATCCCATTCTTGGAGGTGCGGATTTTGTGACCCGGGTATAGGACCGGTGCCCACTCAGCATTATTATCGAGCTGAACTACGCTAGGTAGCGGCCCTGATTGCCTAAGCTAACTTTCCGGCTGGGGATGCCAAGATGCTGACCACATCTCCTCCCCTTATCGGTTGCATGTGCTCTGTCTTGCGGAAGTGGGCGTGAGGTCGGCAGTTGGGTGCAGACCTTGGACCACTTGGACTCTTGCACCACGGGTTGATTTTTGTTACAAGACCGAACGTTAGAGGTTCAAAATAAGGCCTAAATGTATAGCGTATAATAGAAATGGGCATGATTTTGTAAAATCATTGCAAAAATATTATTTAACTGATTTTAAGTGAAATTGTAGAGATATCGTTTGTATGACGGATATATAGCTACTTAAACAACCCTAAAATAATTAATTCTAAAATATTTTAGCCTTCTATTGATTTCCTTTAGGTTCATGATCATTACAAATCTGTCAAATTTACACAAAAGTGGCCTCTTGAAATCCATATTCAGTGATACAGTACTGAAATTTGGTAACGTGAATGTGAAAGATTTAAAAGACATATAGCTTGTGACCATCTGCAGTAACAGAGCTTTTTAGTGCTGACATGTTGAAATTGGTGTGTTATATGATTATCCTACAGAAGCGACCAATTTCTCTCTTTATAAAATATTATAGAGAAAGATTTTTTTAAGGTTAACGTCCTCCAACATTGTTATATCGGACGATGAATGAAATGCTTGAAAGTCCAAATGGGCCCAAGGTCCATAGAGCTTAGGTTTATGCGACATTTGTGTTTCAGAATAACGGAAAGCCCTAGAACATGCTATCCAGATAACCAGTTCGAGATTCGCAACTCGATACTCTTGAAAGAGAGGCAGATACTCTGCCAATTTCGCTACAGAGGCGGACAAAGAGAAAAAATGGGTATATGTTTAAGTATCAAGAAATAGAAACGCAAAGGTATTTTAGAACTTTCCACTGCAAGAAACTCCCCAGATATTTTGAATATCTATAGCTTTTAAATGTCATATGCATAAGTAAACATACTTTGTTTGGGAGAAGAAACTCAAATATTTTCTTTCGTTACTAATTTCACAATCCTATTCATTTTTCAAACCCCGTCTGTAGGATGCTTTAGATTTTCTTCGAAGTAACACCACTAAACCCAGGGAAAAAATAAATTTGTATTGTTACTAGTCTTTAGGCAGGTTGCGAAACAATCCTCTACTTGGTATACATTTCATTATACATATTAACGTATTCGCGTGCACATAACTTGAAACTAACTGCTTAAGAATTCCTGCTGTTGGCTATCAGTTTCATAAATAATTACAGAAAGACAAAAACAGCAAATTGACTACACTAGCAGTAAGTAGTTGGCAGTGTATACAAAATTATTTTATATCCTAATTACAGTGCAAATGCACGCTTAGAGATCCCCAAATAAAAACTACAATAAGTTGCATTAGCGTTTGCTTCCTAACTCAGAAACGAAAATATATTGGATAAATTTGAACGTTGGTATTTACCTTCATATTCCTTACATACTAAGAAAACTATTTAAAAGAAAACATCACAACTACCCTTTATTGCTTGAATTTGTAGGTGAATTGCATGACTGGTAATCCGGAAGAATGGAGGAAAAAAAAGAAAGAAAGAAAAAAAAATAAGGCACAAAAATGTTTCCTTAAAATGGAAACCATGTAGCAAATTTTTGAGGTGCTAGTTTTCCAGCGGTTTGCTTCTCGTGGCCATGCAGAGTGCAAATTGAAAATTAAAGAGGCGTTTTTCAAGAGTTTAATAACGCTTCAACCTCCTGTATCCCTCTTCTAACTGGATACTGCGAAATATGTAACACAACCAACTTCGCATACTTTCACCTCGTTTATCATTTTGGGTGTAAGTTCTTAGCTGTCTATTATTAATATTATTATTATTATTATTATTATTATTATTATTATTATTATTATTATTATTATTATTATTATTATTATTATTATTATTATTATTATTATTATTATTATTATTATTATTATTATTATTATTATTATTATTATTATTATTATTATTATTATTATTATTATTATTATTATTATTATTATTATTGTTGTTGTTGTTGTTGTTGTTGTTATTGTTGTTATTGTTGTTATTGTTGTTATTGTTGTTATTGTTGTTATTGTTGTTATTGTTGTTATTGTTATTATTGCTATTATTGTTATTATTAATTATTATTAATTATTAATTATTATTATCATTATCATCATTATCATTATCATTATTATCATTATCATCATCATCATTATCATTATCATCATTATTATCATTATCATCATTATTATCATAATTATCATCATTATTATCATTATCATTATCATTATTATCATTATTATCATTATTTATTATTTATTTATTATTCATTTATTATTTATTATTTAATTATTATTATTTATTATTATTATTAATCACCATCATTATTATTACGATTATGATCATTATGTAATTTATGGAAGCTTCTATTGTCAATAGTAAAATTTTGGAAACATTTCTTTAATGGCACGCGACGCCATGAGGCATCACATACAACAAACATACCACAATAGGTAGTTTTGCATGCTTATAAGCTAATGGCGCCTTCCTTTATCTGGGCGGCGGCTTTGTGAAAAGAAATCGAAAATGGGTAGGGGAGTAAATGGCCTTTCCGTTATTGAACAACTTAATCGTCTGTTGATTCCAAATCCAAGCTTCCCTTTTAAGGCTGGAACTGAAGAATGAAGTTCTTCCAAATTGCTGCACTTTGATTCCAGTTTTTACCCCTCTCTCCCGCTCATGTTGAAGGGGATCGGATCTCAAAGGGCACATGGCCATATAAAAGAAGTCGGAATACTTAGCCCTTTCTCATCTCATCTCCCACCCTTTCTTTGTGTGTTTGTTTCGGAAAAGGCGACGACAACAGGCGTAAAGGGTTGAGTAAAAGTGGAGCAAATTCCCCCTTGTGAAGCCTGGGGGAATTCCTTCTTGTTTCCTGCACTTTTTAATTAATGAATTCCGTTTGTTTTTGTTTCTGTTTACCCTCTACCAGCTGCCGTTTGTCAAGAGGTGAGCTCAAGGGAGAAAGTAACATCTCTTTAAGGGAGTGCGGGGGAGTTGCTATACTTTTTACTTCAGAAAAATGCAAGATGGCAGCGAAACAGGTCAATGAATCCCCAGAGGAGTCTGTACGCCTTATGTGAGAACTGCCGCAAGCATTGTGCTTGTCTTGCCGTTATAGAAACAACGATGATTCTATATGAGACGTCCTGGTGGTCATTTTAGCTGCATATCAAACCCGCTTAAGCTTCAGGGATGAAATGTCATATTAGGCTGTACTGGCAGCATCTGTGCAATAATGTAGCATTGTATGCTAGTACAACAGCGGAGCAGATGTCACATGGAGTTCAGCGTCTGTGTTGCAGATGCTCAGCTACTTGCTAAGCCCGGAATACTTTTATCTAGTAATATGAATGATACCGAAAGTCACCCACAGCACTTATCCGAACAAAGAAAAGTTGCACCTTTCATGAATTTCTTTTACATATAAATATTTTTACAAATGAATTGAGTCATTTGAAGGCAGATATAACCGTCATTGAAAAATACGCTTTACTTATAACTCTTGACAAATAACGAGGTAGGTTCTGACGTGTGAAATTACACCTATAATGTAGGAATCGAAAAGTTTCTGCTAAATATCCGTAGGTTAAATGCTTTTCTTTTATCAATTTTTCTTTTTTTTAAATTACATTATTATTTTTTTATTTATACAACGCTCTTCTAGCCACATGATTTGGTTTAATTCCTTTTTATTTTGAAACTCAATGCCGTTCATTCTTTTCGCCGAGTCCTTTCTGTATTCTAATTTGCAAATAAAATTGTAAGAGGTTTTGTTTGCTGTCTTTATTTTGTCATCTTTAGTGAAAACCCAGGATTCTACTGTCATAGAATAGATTTGTAGTTACTTAGGGGAAACCTAATCAAATATACAATTAACAGCGATTATTACACTGATTTAAGAAATACTATGGCAATACGTTTTATGGAAATAGTATGAAACGAGGTAAAATTATTTCCTTAAGTCTGAGTATTGTTAAGGACAGAAAAACTCGCAACCTACATGTTTAGTTATTGCACAAGCAGACTTGAAACATTTTGACAGGTTCTCTATGCGGCCAAATACTTTACAACTTAGATATACCTTAGAAAGAGAGATGGAGTCTAGCAATGCGGGCTCAGTGGTTGACCTAAGACTTCAGGCTCTCGGGAAGAACGGATGAGTTGAAGGTATACAGTGGCCAACTCTAGTGAGAGAAAGGAAACGCGGTGGGTTTTAGGTTTTCAAATGGTGTATCCCGCGGATGCCCCCTTTGTGCTATAGAGGTTCAGACGCTTAATTCCTCCAATCATATCTGCCTCACTACACCGTCCACTGTAAACCTGAGCCCGCCTCGGTAGCGTAGATGGTAACATGTCTGCCTCACGTTCAAGAGGTCCCAAGTTCGAATCTCGGTCAGAGTGAGTCAGGGTGAGTTTTTCCGGGGTTTTCCCTTTCCTTCAAGACGAATTCGGGTAACTCTAAGCTCCTTGGACCCTGGACTCATTTGAGCATCATTTCACCCAATTCATTTACCGTCCAATATGACTTAACGTTGGAGTACGTAAATTCAAAAAAAAAAAAAAAAAAAAAACTGTAAGCCCGAAGGCCGGAGAGAAGAGATGAGACGGACTGAGAAACTGGACAACTCGTAGTACCTAAGAATGCATCACCTTCTGACTGGATCAGTCACATTGAGTTTCAAACTTGGAACCTTGTGTATGCCTCTACTACTCTACATTCGGTCTGCATAGGTACGGTAAAATCTCAGATATTTGCAGAAAAAGGTCAAATTATATTATTTAAGGAAATCTAATTTGATAGTCATAAACTTTTCAGAAGCTAAATATTATAAATATCACCATAACTATTACAATCTGCATTACCATTATCAGCAGAATATTAGTCATAACATACTCGTATTATAGCAGTAGGCGAAATATGATTCTTTGAATGAGTAGAGTCACACTGAAAAATTCAATGCCATAGTCGGGATTTGAACCACGGATCTCCCGCTCTGCGTGCAGTTGCTCTAAACCACTGAGCTTATATAGGGAACGTGCCGACATGACATTAAATTCTCCAACTGACTCATATGTTTCCCGGTAGATGTTGTAATGTCAGGTCGACACGTTCGACATAGTAGCTCAGTGGTTTAGAGCAACCGCACGCAGAGCTTGAAATCCGTGGTTCAAATCCCGGCTATGGCATTGCATTTGTCAGTCTGACTCCACTCTTGCAAACAGCCTACACACGGCTGGTGCGAAAGAAATGATAATTTCCATCAATTTACCTAAAATAAAAGCATAGTGGTTTAACTATGGGGCCTGGGACTAAGTATTTAGAAGATAGTGAGACGCCACAAAAGGTGCATGTCTCATAGCATATGAGAACTCCTAGTGTTCTACCGGGAAACATACGAGACAGTTGAAGAATTAAATGTCATGTCGGCATGTTGGCCATAGTAACTCATTGGTTTAGAGCATGGTTCTAAATCGTTAACATGGATAGCTGTATGGTTCAAATCCCGCCTACGGCATTGATTTTTTCAGTCTGACTCTACTCTTTCAAACCTTAGCCCACTCACGGCTAGTGTGGAAGAAATGATTATTTCCATAACATGATTTTGTTTGTTTTTGCAGCACGACTCAGTATAATAAAATAAATATCGGGGGTGTGCAATTTAAAGTAATGAATTGCCTATTTCTAATTACTGGGCTATTGGTAGCAAACATTGTGTATATATGGTCAATTGGTTTGCTAATCCTTAAAAAGAGTAAAGCCGGTAAAAATACACAAGAGTCACATTCAACCTTCTAAGTTTTCAGAAACTGCACCTTGTTTCATTTAGTCGAACTTCTCTTGTAACACTTGCTTGCATTTTTCTTTCAACACCACAGACTTGAGATAAAAGTGGAATGGTGCCCGTCCATTTGTCTAGCAGAGACAAAAGCATTTAAATCATGGAGTGTTGCAACTTCTTACGTCATTCAAATCGATTTATTTCAAGTACCAGTACTCTTCAGACATAAAAGACTCCTGGTAAAGTTATATGGCTTTCTTTTGCAGCCTGACAGATGTTTTCTTCCTTTCTGCATTCATTCTGCGTGGTTTCTAACTCTTTCCACAGACCGACTAGTACAAATTTAGTGTTCTTTTCCTTAAATATGCCACTAAGTAGAGACTCTTATTTGATCTAGAATAAAGGTAACTGTAAGGAAGTAACAAATATCAACAATGCCTTAAGCAACAAAACATATATATATATATATATATATATATATATATACGAGTATATACACAGCGGTGTAAGTTAACAGACACTGAAACAGCTACACAAGGATATAAAATAATTATTAATCAATTTATTGCGTGAACCAATTAACAGAAGCTGTTTACGCTGTAAATTTCCCATACTTCTACTTACACTATGGCTAACTCGGATTAATTGGACCTGCTATATGCATAGACTTTTTTTTTCAATCCAGGTTCTTTTACCTGTAATTTACATACTCCAACGTTAACTCATATTGGACGATGAATGAAATGAGTGGAACGATACCCAGCGTCCAGAGCTTAGATTTTGCCGACATTCATCTTTTTAGCAGAAGGGAAACCCCGAAGAAAGTACGTCCTCCACAGAAGTGAAAGTCTCCGAGGCCTGAGACGCAGAGGGATTGCAGAAGGTTCCCACATATCTGACAAACAAATTAGGAAACAAGTCTGTTAAGCCTATAAATTTAAATTTGAATATGTAAATTTAAAATGAAATTACGTGTTGTAATGGATGTAATATTACCATGTAATGGTGAATGTAGTTGATAACAATAAATAGACAAAAGAACCTCCCTGGACAGGTTTATGACACCCCATGTCAGTACAGTTACAGACCATTTAGATACATTGTGACGGCTCCTACCTATGTGAATGAATCTTCTCGCTTTTACTGTACAGAGTGAATAGGGCGTATGTTTTATTAACGGTTCTGCTCCTTGTGTAGCATGCGTTCCCTGTCACACAAATTCGCTCTCCTTGTACCACTGTGTAAAGGAGCACATTCCTTTCAGAGACCTTCTTTGCATTGCTGGACAGTATCCAGTTAACTGACCCTGACCGAGATTCGATCTCGAGACTTGTTGAACTGAAGGCAGACATGCAGCCATATGCGCTAATAGAGGTGGCCAAACAATGTTTTCATAGCTCGATAAGTGTATGTTTTTAAATAAATTCTCTTCAGAATGCCCCCCCCCCCAACAAAAATGTGTTCACATCGGAGTATTTGCTAATTATTATCCTATTTGGTTATTGTATTGTATATTCTCCTAATCATTATCTACTGTCTGCCCACCACAAGAAGCCAAGCGGGAAAGAAGTGGAGAGAAGCTTCAACTGTTTATCTGCTCTGTTAATGGATTTCTTTACTACGAAATGAGTGTATGAGTGTGTTACTTTATCCATTGATCGTTTCTTCTTCTCAATTTTGCCAACAATTCTATCAATAGGCATGAAAGAGTGCCCTGGTATTGAGAAGTACATATAAAAGTTCTGTAAGTGCACTAGAAGAATGTCTAAAAATGTGTAATGTCTAAATATCTAATCTAAAATGTATCAACAGCTGAGATCAAAGAGCTTGGGTGGCACAGTGTAGTTGCACCACCAAATGGCTGATGCGGCAACTTTTTCTCTTAAAAATCTCTAACTCGAAAAGGCTGATTTAACAACTTTCGTTTCTGAATTCGATGCCCATTCAACATACCAGGCTCATAATATGTTCGACCTAGCATCTTCTGATCTGCGAATCTTTTAGCACTATTACAGAACTGGTATTCAGAATGCTTATCGTGTGTTTAATAGGATTTCTCAAAAACATTGACTTAACAACTTCTGAATCTGAGTGCTTCAAATCTTCCTCTAGTACTTCACTTACTGTGCTACTAGTTCTTCCGTAGATACTGTCGCGCACCCAATGGCGGTAACGCGGCTTGCGCACACAAAGGAACTGATAGGCAGCACGGATATAAAGAGTATGCCGGAACAGATAAACATAGTGTGAGATAAAGGGCTTGCCGGCACAGATAAGGTTTTCCATATGGAACATTCTAGTGATGTTGATTGTTGTATAGAACCTCTGATTTCTTGTTTGTTCCAGAAATATCTAGAATTTATGTATGAGGTATTTAAGAAGGCGATGACTGCCAAGAGTCAATTGCAAACAGAAGTAAAAATCTCTGTAAAAATGTGACAGGATTGTTATAAACAGATGTAATGAGAACGCTGTTTGTTAATGTCATCGACCTTGGTAGATTGTCTTGTGTATGTGACGTAATGTTGTTACCTGAGATTTGAACAGTGTATTTCTACGCAAATAAAGAACATTTGGAATATGTTTAACTCAGACTTTTAATTCTACGAACCCACAACGTCACAATACTTAACGTGTAGATACTGTGATATGTTTACATCAAGTGATAAATGAAAACTATAGAAGCGATTTAATAAAGCTCTAATTAATGTAGGAATATACGATTGAAGAATGTTTTAGAGGACTACGTATGTAATTGGAGGATAAAACGTGTAGCTGTTACATTTAAATTATGCATCATGTATATTTTGGCCTGTTTTTAGAGTTTTTGCAATCATAGCTTTAAAATGAGTAAGCTTTTGACAAGAAACTGTTTAAAAAATAAATTTCGGCATCAGCAGTTGATACCCATTTCCGTGCTGTACGGTAGAAAGTGCTCAATATCAGCAGTTTCTTTTACGGCATACAGCTTGCAATTTTAGCATAAACATCTCCATCTCTTTCTCTCTGGCGTAGCACTTCTGAATTGCATTTTCCACTTCCCTCCCTGATATATGGACAGATAGTGCTGAACTTTCTCCTTCGTTGGAGCTCTACCTTAGTTGTGATAACCGCAAGTGAATAAACAACTTTATTCTGTGAATACATGAACGGATTTAGATATCGGCTCCAAGGCAACATTTTTGCTAAGAGTACCTTAGAAAGGTTGCTTTCTCAATAGCTACTATATAGTTCACTGTACAGAAAATACAACTTGAATAAAACAATGACACGCCGAATGGTTTGTTAGCTCTTCATATTTCAACCCACACAGTATCTATTTCTTCATCAAACAGGTTCTAATAATACCTCATATGTAAATAGAAATATTAATAGCATTATCTTTCTGAGTTTGTCATGTAATTTTAATCCTTACTTCTTACTGTCTTCCGGCCCTTTTCACTAACAATAAGACATCCTGATTCGAAGGTTTCCGTCGAACTGTAACAGTAAGAAGTTTATATTACGTTGGAGCGATAAACGAACTGGTTAGTATAGTTCATTCCCTCAGCCTTTTGGCCAGTAGTCGAGATGAGTGTTAACCGTGATATGTTTAGTGTATATTTTTATTATTCTCATTATAGATATTCATAACATGCTATTACAGACTTTATGATTATTACAATATATTGATTTCCTATTAGACAAATATCAGTACTAACCTGTTGCAGCTCACTACACACCAACTTTTTTCATCATATAACAGAAACTCTTGAATTAATGTTAGATTTTCAGTACACCAATATCTGTTGCTTTGTGAAGCAACATGACCAGTATTTAAGCAACCATTCCCAAAATATTCAAAATATAAATTAAATTTGCAGTGGAAATATAGGGTGTATATAAATGAATATCGAGGTTTTAACTCTTTATAATATTTATTACATTAAACTTACAGTTTTAAATGACGTGTGAAATGCAAAAAGAAACTCAGTTTTGTTTGTTTGCAACAGTGCGCATGTGCGTGCAATGTTTCTGCCGCAATCCGCTAGACAGCGGTAGCAGCAAAGATGGCGACTAGTAAACAGAAACCGTTTTGTGTTTTGCAGTTCGCAAAGACCGAATCTGTAGTTACTGTGCAACGTGCGTTCCGCATTAAGTTCGGTTGTGATCCTCCTAGTGATAATAACATTCGTAGATGGTATCATCAGTTTGAAGATACGGACTTCCTTCGTAAAGGGAACAGCACGGGACGACCAAGAGTAGCTGAAGAAACTGTTGAGCGATTGAAAGTGTCGTTCACTAGTAGCCCAAAGGAATCAGGCCGGAAGGCTAGTCGTGAATTACAAGTTCCTGTGTCGACTGTTCGGAAAGTTGTAAGAAAACGCTTACGGCTACGTCCTCACCATTTACTGTTATTACAGGCTCTAAAGCCGACAGACCACGGATTACGTACCAACTTCGCAAACGACATGTTTCATGACCATGACGATTTTATGAATCGTGTTGTCTTCAGTGATGAATCGACCTTCCACCTTAGTGGAATGTTAACACTCATAATGTGCGCATCTGGGACTCAGAAAATCCTCACGAGATGGTATAAATGCAACGAGATTACGCTCAAGTGAATGTTTTCCCAGCTGTGTCCCGGAGAAAAGTTTATGGGCCTTTCTTTTTTTGGTGAATCAACTGTAATTGGCACTTTTTACCTTCATGCACTAGAGCAATGGCTCTTCCCTCATTTGGAAGAAAATGAGCCAGAGAGCTTCACAAGATGGTGCGTCACCTCACTGGCATAACGAAGTACGCGATTGGTTGAACGTCACTGTACCTGAGCGCTGGATAGGCCACAAGGGCTCCAATGACAGGGCTTGCTATGCATGGCCTCCACTTTCTCCTGACCTAACGCCATACGATTTTTACCTTTGGGGCTCAATCAAGGATCGTGTGTACGTGTCTCCGCTACCAGCTGACCTCCCTGAATTAAGAAAGCGGATTGAAGCAGCTGTTGCTACAATTACTGAATACACACTTATCAACGTTTGGAAACAACTCGGCTATAGACATGATGTGTGCCGTATGACAAAGGACAGTCCCATTGAGCATTTATAAGGTTGTTGGTAAAACTGAGTTGCTTTTTCATTTGACATAATCATTTATAGCTGTAAGTTGGATTTAATAAATATTATAGAGTTAATACCCCGATATTTATTTATATACATCCTGTATGTTATACAAGAAAGGACATTATATATATATATATATATATATATATATATATATATATATATATATATATATATATATATTAATGCAAATCGTTACAGCCAATTTTGACACAAACTTTTCGAATTCCTTTTCGTGTAAAGGTTACTTTGAAGTGGGAGGATTTTCTTAAACGTTTATCTCGATTAACATGAAGTAGAATGAACAATAAGAAAATTTTACAAGTATTAAACTAAGCAGTTCGGTATGAAAATGAAGAGCAAAACTTAAATGAATGAACCTAAAAATGAGTCCGTTTATTCATATATATTCTGTAAGTCTGGTGTGTATTTGGGCCATTTATTTAGATTAACTGACGTAATATTCCTGTGTAAGCATAGTTGCAATAAATATAAAATAGTTTGTGCCTACAAGCGTAGAGAAGTCCTTGTAGAACAGACATATTGTTCGTACAGTTACTAAAAATTGGAGGAAATATCATTTTACACTTACAGGACTATTAATATACACATACTTTCTAAATAGACAAATAGATACGCCTGACACTAGCAATTAATCACATAGATAAGTACAAAATTGTATCTAGGGATAGAAATGAAAAATGTCTAAGTGGTTAGCAAAACACAGAGAGTGAATTAAACTCGCTACCTAATTTAATTTTTCATTCTGAGAAGCCTGTTAATCATTTTCACCGCGAAGAAGGGAACATTTTAGTGTAATTAGGAAACTCTTGTCGCATACATTTAACATTCCCAGTGATCTGGTTCTAATTTCTAACACATGCACGAGGGGTGTATTGCATGCAAATGAAAAAGATAGAAGTGCGAAACGAAATTGCTTACATATTCACAAAGAGAAGCCAAGAAACTAAAAACAAATCCCTTGCAATTTCTCCTTTGCTCTTCTGCTCAGTAAATTAAAACAAATTACCTCTCTCTCTACCAGTCCTCCCTAAAACAAGAAAACTCGGTGAGCTGTAGAATTTTAAAACTCCAATTTCTCTTATTCTAATCCGTTTTTGTTATCTCTCTTAAACTCGACTGTCTTCCTCGTACCCATTCATTTCGAACTGTTTATTCCAGAATAACTGAGTTTCTTATCCCAGCTGAATTTGTATTACCTCATTTCGGCGGTGCTTAACCGCGGGATTTAATTTTCTTAACTCCTTGGTGCGAGGGTAAGCTAAGTGCCTAATGTTAGTAACGCTGATTTAAGTTCTTCCAGAACTTTTGAACACCATATAATGGACTGATATCCCGAGTCCTAGACTACGTGAACCTGGCTCATATCCTAGACACATTCGACGATTTGAAGGAATCACTTGTAAATTTAAGTTATGACTGGCGAGTTAAATCAAAATAGAACGTATGTTCCACAACACGTAAACAGTAAACACCAACCTGCGCAAGGTGTTCATGGTTAAGGAGAAGCAGGGAGCAAGTTCATCACGAAGTGATTGCTCTACAACAGTATTTAAACAATAAGTGACTTGTGACAAATCTCCCATAGCGAGGAAGTGGAGCACAACTCGTCGGATTGTGTTAAAACGGTAACCGCATACGACCAAGCGAGGAATAGACCCCTTTCTGAGGTGGTGGCACTCAGAGGACGGTTCTAGGGTGAAGATGAGGATGGCGGTGAGCTGAGAAGGGCGTAATCGCGGACTTCGAAATAGAAGATACTTGCATACTTTATGTTAGCCAGTCAGAAGTGAAGTCTTGGATAGATCCGACTTAAAATTTCCACCCCAATAAGAGAACCATGAACAAAACTACAGAGTTGACCAACCTATAGTAACAATGTATCCCTATGTGATGTGTCATGTCATCCCTCAAAGCTGAACTTGTACATAGAGAAGGGAATGGAGGGTAGTAGAACCTTAATGGCTAAAGCAATAGTGGGTGGGTGATAGCTATGGGAATCATAGTCCATGAAAACCTTACAGTAACTGTCACAAGTCACTTCTTACATAAATGTTCTAGATAAATAAATATGCACTAGAGAGGACTTCCAAAACTGACCATTAGACACACGGTAAATTAGAAACATTTTTGGTTACTTCTAGTAAATTTGAAGATGCTTAGGAAAAATAATCTAAGGAGAAAGAATAAATGTGTAAGTTTTCACAATATGTTTTATGTATAGTGCCCTTTAAAATGCCGTAAAATTATATTGTTTTCCTTTCTGGAGTTTGAGTGGTAAACTTTCCTTGCAATCTAATAGATAACTCTTTGATAACTGCTAATAACGAATTCATTAGCACTTTTGTAACCCTTGCATTTTAAGATCCGACGTACCGCAAATTTAACTATCCCGCATATCACACCAATACACTTTTCTAACCTTCTCTGTTGGGCGCTTACAGTAAGCAAAGAAAGTGCTATATTATACCTAAAAATTAGATATAAAGATAAAACCGGATATACATGTTTCAAGGATTCCTGAGCCAAGAAAACTCAAAAATGAAAAATGGGTTAGTCATCATCATCATCATAATAATCATCATTATCATCTTCAAGGATTGGGCCTTGTCACCCGTTCCGTTCTTTTCAAGAGCCTACTGATCCTTCCAGCGTAGAGCTGGGCGTCCCACATCTCTCTTTCCCTTCGGCACATAATCTAAAACTCTTCTAGGAAGTCGTTCCGCGTCCATTCTTAAAATATGGTTTTTGCATTCATTTTTTATCTTTATTATTTTACTGTTTAAATTAAAAATCCCAAGCTCTTCTGATATTTTTTTTTTTTTCGTTTCTTACGTGGTCTATTCTTTTATAACCTGCCACGCTTCTAAAAAATCTTATCTCTGCCGATTCTAGCTGTTTGCGTTAGTTCTTTGCCAGTGTCCTTATTTCGGAACCGTATGTTAATGTTGGGACTGCCATTATCTTATAAAATTTTATCTGTGTTTGTTTCCTTTCCTGTTCAGCGTTCTTATTATAGTCCCTCACATTTGATTGAATCTGTTTAATTTCACTTCCATATCCTTGTTATTTGCTACTCCTACTGTGCAGCCTAGATAGTTAAAACTACTAACCTGTTCTATTATTTTTTTGTTTATAACTATTTTTGCTCTTATGTTGTTCTTTCCTCTAAAAGTCATTACTTTAGATTTGTGTTCTGAGATTGAAAGGTTATATGTTTCCGCTATGTTGTTTAAACTTTGCATGTCATCTTCTGAGTGGGATATTATCACTTGATCATCAGCAAATAATACTGTATTTAAAATCATTTTTGGATTCAGTACATTTTGTTTTATACTTTGCTGCCATTTTTGTACCATATTATCAATATAGGTATTAAAGAGTATAGGCGATAGAGGGCATCCTTCTCGTACTCCTTTATTTAAGTCCACTGCTTCTGTTTTCCTTCCATTCTTTATTATTGCTATTGCAGTGTTTTTATATATACCTTGTACAGTACCTATTGAATGTACTGGTATTCCACAATTTTCCAGCGATATCCAAAGTATATCGCTTAAGACCGTATCGAAATCTTTAACGTAGTCAACAAAGAGCATAAATGTGTCAACATTAAATTCTTTGCATTTTTCAATTACTTGTTGAATTATAAACATACTATCCGTGCATGGTATTCCTTTTCTAAATCCATTTTGGGTCTCATGAAGCCGTGCTTCCGCTGTTGTACTCATTCTTCTTGCAACTATTTTTAGCATATAAAAATGGGTTAATATAAACTTTAAAAAGTAGATACATTTTGTGCATCGCCTGGCTATATGATGTCAAATTCACAGTTCAAACTCTTGTGTAGAGCATATCCAGGAGTACCTCAAAAATGTTGGTTAACAGCAACCTCTCCAGTTTAAGAAACATGATAAGAATCGTCTTTATGTTAGCGTTGTTGGAGCCTGTAGGCGTCCATTGCATTCCATCAAGGTTCCCTATGGATCAGAAGTATCTCGTTGTGCTGTGTAGGCTCATGTACATAAGACCTGTATTGTTTGTTTCCATTGACGAGAGCCAAACTTATGAATACTGTAAAAAGTAAGTCTTCTAAAGATAGGTAAACACTAAGAGTTTCTGAAGAGGAGTTAATAGATAAATTATGATCATAAGTTTCACATGTACTAGTTACCCTTGTAAGGCATCAGAACGTTCAATAAAATATGTGTGCTCTTCTTAAATTTTAAAGGAAATAAATAAAGCAACAATATTTCGATAGAAGCATTTAATGAGTTGTAATAAATGTAATAAATTAGCAACAGAATGACCGTTGTTTGACCCACCTGATTTATTTCACTGATATTGCAAAAATTGATTGTATAGACATATGAATGTAAATATTTTATAAAACCCTTTCTGACCATACTACATCTAATCAAAAGTCTTAATTATATTATTTAGGTTTCCTTTAATTTTGCAGTATGCGTTAGTGCATAGTACACCTGGCTCCACGCCTACCCGACTGCTCTCTCTCTCTCTCCATCTCTCGCTCTCTCTCTCTCTCTCTCTCTCTCTCTCTCTCTCTCTCTCTCTCTCTCTCTCTCTCTCTCTCTCTCTGTTAGAGGAATACCACGCAGCAACATCTACCAACTAAAACTGGAGCGCAAGCTGTGAATCCCGCAGAATCCCTTTTGGCTTAGTCAGGTGGCCAGAACGTAATATTGCACTCCTAAGGCATTTCCCGCGCTGTTGGTTCGAACCTACGACCACCTTCCCCCTTAACCTCACACTTCACTGACTCTCTAAGACCTTGCGCCACGGGCAATATGAAAACAAGTTTGGAGAACATGATCCATGAAGATTCCCGAGGCAACCAAGCGAAAATTAAGCGAGTCAACAAATTAACGCATTGATGTATGGCTTCCTACAGCTATAATTTAAACTTCATTTCTGTTAGCATGCGCAAAGAAGTATATGTAGGTACATTTTCCGCTTTTCGGAACAGCGAAATCTAATATGATTTTCTGTATGAATGGAAATACTGAAGCAGTGGGCACCACATTTATAATTCTTGATTTATTGCCACCTCATTCTTAGATATAGTTTTATCCTTTTCATCTTTTCTTTATGGATCATCGAACATTTCTTCCTCCTTGATTCAGTAATTTTAAACATAAATAATGTACGCCATTCCATTTTCAGAACAGGCTTTTACATTGTTAAAATTACATTTTGTTTACATCTAAGTAAAATTTATGTTTTTTATATATGTTGTATTCTACTTCTGCCACATTATAAGCAGAAGACATTCCACCAAAATGGTTCAACGAAAATATACATATTTTGTTAATCACTGAACCGTAAATTATTTTTGGGAAAAGTCCATGTTTATATGCGTCAGTTTTCCGATCAGTACTACATTTTTGATATTACCTTTCAAAGATATATTTTTTGTAAGTAACTGTGAACAGAATAACTCAAAATGAAATATCCATTGTCACAGAAATTATTGAGGTTAGGTAAGAAAATAAAGCCGTAAATGAGAATTGTAATATTACCTTTGCCAAATCCATGTACGAAAAGGAGTCCAGCCACTGCGTGTTGATTAAGTTTCACAAATAGAGGATAAATTATTTTCTAGATGCCAGAAGCGAACCTAAGACTTAACTTCAAAATTAACCTATGGTTTGCTTCACAATTATGAGAAGACCCATGGAAGAAAAGATATTTACTGTGGGTTCGATTTCCGTGGCCGAACCACCTGAACGATGGTCTTATTCGTTTTTTTTTTTCGGGTCGTTAGGTAAATGCTGGTTAGGTTAATTTCATTGCTAATTATCATTCATTGCTAAATATTTAAACATACTAAGTTCTTGTAATGAGTGGAAACCACGGAAAAATCATTCTATCGTTGCCAGTGCTTGAAAACGTGGGAAATGTAACTCTAATGGCTCAAATTTTGGAAGACGAATACCTAATACGAATATTTGAAATGTCTCTGTTAGCGATATTCACCTGTTCAGTTATGCAAGATACACATAGTCACATAATGTAGAATGTCCCTTTTCCCAATATAAAACATGACTCAAACATACTAAGCAAAGGTATATGACGCAAAATCTGGATATGGCATTTGTTGTACATTGCAACCCCAAAGAAATGTTTAAATATGATATTTAGCCGCAAAGTAGTGAGTTCCAATGTTAGCTCCTCTGTAACCTAATTATTTTCTTACCTTGTGTTGTACTTATCTAAAAATACTTTTATGTTGTAGGACATATTTTTAGAATCATTAGCACCTATCTAATTAATATTATTAAGTTTTTACTTTCTAAACTATGAGCACTAGTGATAATATGCTATAATTGCATCCAATAACTGTGCTTTCCACCCCACCAGTAATTAATTAGCAATTTTAATTGCTTGTGGGCGAAAATTTCTCAATGGATTGAAAGTACAAAAACTTTGGCCTTGCCTTTAGGCATTTCACCACTAAACGTATATCTGGCATTCATTTTTTATTATTTATTTATGTATTTCTTTATTTATGTATTTCTTTATTTATGTATGTATTTATTTGTTTACTTATTTATTTATTTATTTATTCATTTATTCATTTATTCATTTATTAATTTATTCATTTATTCATGTATTCATTCATTCATGTATTCATTCATTCATTCATGTATTCATTTATTTATTTATTTATTTATTTATTTATTTATTTATTTATTTATTTATTTATTTATTTATTTATTTATTTATTTATTTATTTATTTATTTATTTATTTATTTATTTATTTATTTATTTATTTATTTATTTATTTATTTATTTATTTATTTATTTATTTATTTATTTATTTATTTATTTATTTATTTATTTATTTATTTATTTATTTATTTATTTATTTATTTATTTATTTATTTATTTATTTATTTATTTATTTATTTATTTATTTATTTATTTATTTATTTATTTATTTATTTATTTATTTATTTATTTATTTATTTATTTATTTATTTATTTATTTATTTATTTATTTATTTATTTATTTATTTATTTATTTATTTATTTATTTATTTATTTATTTATTTATAATGTAATTTACGTCCTCGAACATTATTACTTAACGTTCGGACGATGAATGGAATGGATGAAATGATGCTCAAATGAGCCCAGAGTCCATGGAGCTTAGTTACCCGACATTCTTCTTTTTAGGATAAGGGAAGACCCCGGAAAACTCTTATCCAGGTAAGTCACCCTGACCGAGATTCGAACTGGGGACCTCTTGAACGTCAGGTAAACATGCTACCATATAAACACTACCGAGGTGGGCATTCACTTGTTTTGCTACTGACGTTTTAAGTAAGCATTATGGCAGTCAATTCGATTTGTGCTGTTTGTGTATCTGTGGAAGAATAAGTTGTCTGAAGCTCTATATTTCCTGATGATGTATCAGCGAGTTTTCTCGGAACAAATTACCTGTTTACTTTGTTTTCACTTGGCGTCGTATTTATGGAGCTGTACCAAAGACATGAGCGAGGTTGTTGTACATATAGGTCGGGCAATGGTTCTTGAATACTCAAATATTTAAACGAAAGCTTTGATGCGAGTTTCTTACCTGTAATCTCTGGCTTTCAGCGCCAGTGATATCTCACTGCGATGACAACGCCCTTCAGCTACCACTAGATTATTATTTCATGCGTCGCATATTCAGGGAACTCGTAATGTCTCCAAACATATTAAATACTGTAGTTCCATAAAGGTTTTATCACTAATGCACAACTACTTAATACTGAGTTAAACATAATTTAATCATACTTCAATGTTATTCTTCTACGCCTATATCTTCGTCTGTTGAATCATTGTCATTGTCATCCTGGACACTGTTTCCATCCCATTATCTTCAATTATAATTCTTTCAAATTTTTCTTGTGTGTGAAATTTTGTCCCTAATATTCCTGTTTTATTTCATTCATGTGATGGTATAACTTTCCAGTTCTATTTGCCCAATTTGCTCAAATAGTTGGCGGCACAAAATTTCGCCTTTCAATTTAAAGGATACATTTCTGCAAGCAGTCCATTGTTTGGCATCCGTCCAATCATTTCTATAGGATTCACATCCTGATATTACGGAGGAAGCCTTTAAGGTTGCGTGGCTATATTCTGACAATATTTGGTCAATCAAAGAGTTCTCCTGCGTCCTCTTATTGGCTAGAATTAAATCATACGAGTTTGTTTTGGTGCTATTTTCATGAAACGGGATACTGTAATGTTGTAACCAGGAAAGCATATTTTTTTTAATGAACTTCATATTGTAAGCTTATCTACTTGTGCATTATGTTAAGAACTATTATTTATTGCTAGCACCGAGTTAAGGGGTAAATTTGGAGTTAACATTATGTGTAACCATTTAATATCATTTTCATTTGGTAGATAGAGTCAAAATGGTAAACTCTAATCCGTTGATCTACCGCGGGCAACTTGCCGTCATGACATTAAATTCTCCATTTGATTCATATATATTTCCGAGTAAACCACTAGGGGCTCTTCTATCCGAGAGCTCAATGGTAGGTCAATGGGTTAGAGCGATTGGACGGAAACCAGGAGATCTGTGGTTCAAATCCCGGACGTGGCATTGAATTTGTCATGTTGACTCTATCTATTAAAAATATTAAAAAATAAAAACTTAGCCTATATGTGGTAGTGTGAAGAAATGATTAATTTCCATCAATTAACTTAAATAATAATTTTCAGTATTCATTTCTTTATAAACACTTAATATTCGTATGATTTCTCAGTGACATACAGTGAACTATATTCGGGGGGAGGGGGACAGAGATTCATGCGGTATATTGCATCAAATATCAAGGAGTGGTAAGTTCGCCGAGTATAAGAGTTGGAAGAAAACAGCAGAGAAAGAAGTTTAGACCTGGGCTCGCTGACTGTTCTATGGGTGAAGGAAGGTCGTATTCTAGAAACACTGAGCGATTTATATCAGTGGTTTGTACTATGCATATAGTTGTTAGAGCTACATGGCAGGTATATATTAAGAAAATAAAATATATATCCTATAGCTTCCACAAGGTTATTGCCACGAAAGGTTATTGGCCTTTCTGTTTCATGTTAACGCTAGAGTGGTAAGGGCTCATAAAATTGACCATGCTAAAATTTATGTTTGTTCACTCATACAATTTGTTTGCACATAAAGTATCTGTTACTCCGAATATCTTCCTACTGAGGTGATTACTCTGATTCATAGTGCTTACTGCGCTGATGACCCAGATGTTGAGCACCCTAACCCCCCCCCCCTCAATAATGCTTACTGCGTTAAGAGTTTATATCATTTGGCTTCTGGACGTCATGTCATTAATATTGTGAAGTTTAAGTTTACTCCATTAGGAGTCAAGGCAGGTTTATTCCACTGTTTCATGTTTTTGTTCATGCATTTCGCATCTTAGATACTTGTTTACTGAAAAGGTAGAGTCGGACTGAAAAGTTCAATGCCATAGCCGGGATTTGAACCACGGATCTTCTGGTTGCCGTCCAGCCGCTCTAACCCTTGAGCTACTATGACCAACGTGCCGACGTGACACTAAATTCTCCAACTGACCCGTGTTTTTCCTGGTAAACCACTTAGGAATTCTCATAAACACATGAGACCGGCTGGACGCGGTCCAGCCGTTAGCCCTTGAGCTACTATGGGCCAACGTGCCGACGTGACATTAAACAGAAGATCCGTGGTTCAAATCCGGGCTATGGCATTGAATTTTTCAGTCTGACTCTACCTTTCCATGCTTTAGCCTACACACGGCCAGTGTGAAAGAACCATTAATTTCCATTACCTGTTTACTGTTTTATCAACGTTTGTTTATTTTATCAAACTTTTAATTTGTTTTACGTAACTAGTGGTTCGCTTTCAGAATAAAATTATTCAATTTTTTATGAATAATTGGTCTTCTGTTATGAGTTCAGAGGCTGTTCAATTCTCCGCTTTGCTACTTAGGTGTGACGACAAAGGCACACGCAAATCTAGAAGGACAAAAAAGATAAGGATGATAATTTTGCAGCCATAAAAAAATCAAGAAACATTTTACTATAGAAGTGCCAAACAGATTACAAGCCGGGAATTTACCTGGCCATTAATTATTAGGATTCCGGTGTATGCATACATTCAAAACCTGATAAATGCGGCACCAAAATATGATGTTAGAGCCAAATATATGTGTGATGCTTCACAATACATTAGCAAATCCACCAACACTAATGACTCATCTCTTTCGGCACACTACGCTAAATTTTTGGCTAAATGCTTTCGGAATACAACATAGGAATATCACAATGGACAACCGATTTACTTCTGTGAAACTAGCAACTGAAACTTTTTAAAAAGGAGTATCAGTTGACTATTATGAGTACTGTACGACAGAATAAATCTGAAATTTATTATTCAAAAAGTTAAAAGGCAAAGTGTGAACTTTATTTTTCTTTTTGGTTTTGACAAACATTTAACAATTTTTTCTCATAAAGAAATGGAAAGAAAACCTCTTCTCATACACAAAGTAGGAACAAGCTGAAGTCAATTAAAACTCAAAGATGCCTGAAAATTTAGAATTCTATATTAACGCAAAAGTGGTGTAGATACTTTTGACCAAATGTGTCAGTTTCTAATGTAATAGAAAGATCAAACTTTGGCTACACGAATAGTATAGGAGCTAATTCCTGGAGAATTTATAGGGGTAACATGATGAGGAAATATCAAAGTCCTATCTAGAGATGTTTATCTTCCAACTTTGCGAAAACCTTGAATGAAACATCCCCCGACCGCACCAGGACTTCGTCGATCTTTGAAGAGAGCTATTGGGGAGAATCTGAACTCTGAAACGCAAGATTAAGTCCAGTTCAACAACCACCAACATAAAACATGGAAAACGGAATGTTTTGCCTTGCAAAAATTAGGAGATTCATAACCATCTGTTGTTACCGACTGAGAAGGGCACTCTGTAAGGAGCATCGTGCTATATGTGTTAATTGCAATTAGGTGCACTAAATGCATTGTTTTACTTTTAAATAATGCTTCCATATTAAAATATGTTATTTCTTTGTTTTATATCTTCTTACATTTTAGAGCCTGGATTTCTAAGCAAAATGCTTATTAATGCTTCTTTGCTGAAATATGGTTTTGCTTGCTTATGTTATTCTTTTTAAATAAAATAGCTCATTTTGTCCAAATCATATTAATTAAAAAGTAAATTTTCACTCCTTGCCATCATTTTATCTTTAGTCTACATCGTCTCGCTGAAAGAGTTAGGAGCCTATATAAAAACATGTATCTTCTTGTCTCTAGCGTACTGTCGCCGATTAAAATTATAAATAAACTCTGGCGCGACAGCCCTAAGAGTGCCTAGCCTACCAAACCGACTGCCGGCCTCACGCCTACTTACGCAAGGTGGGAGATCATCCAAACGATACGAGGAGGAGATGTGGTCAGCATCTCCGTATCCCCCAGCCGGAACGTTGGTTTTCGTGACCAGGGCCGCTTACCTAGCGTTAAGCCCCTCACTTTCCTCACGATGCTGAGAGGGCATCGGTCCTAAACCTGGGACTTAAAATCCGCAACTTATGGCTGAGATCGAACCCGACCCGCTTTATTGTCGCCGATTAGAGTTAAAAAATCTCATGAAGTCCTTCAAAATTTCTCTTTACCTCCTCAGCCAGTTTTAACTCGATCGGGTTCTTGGTTAAAGGCTGTGTTATTCTACACAGAACATTTTAATGAAATAAAACTTTGATGCAAAAGTTGCAAGCAACATCGCCACAGTACAAGAATATTTTGCTAAGGCATTCAAGATAAGATAGAGTACATCCATAAGCGCTTCTCCAAATTACCTGCTATTATAACATAGTTGGAAGCTCGAAATAATACTTTGGAACATTCACTTTCTTTGATAGATGAAATTTTCAGTAACGTTGTCTTCAGGGACTCACGGTATTACTAAAACTGCCTTTGAGAAACTCAGGTATGACCGAAAACTCCTGGTTACGAAATACTGTGTAAAATTTCTTCAAAACTTTCTAGTACAGAAACGTATATCAAGAGAAATTCAGTCATAAAAAACTGTGGTGCTTTTCACATGTTCCAGTAACTCCATGTGAAGCTGGGAGATCCTTTCACAGTATAAAAAATATTCATTAAAACAGAGGAGCATACCTAAAAAATCTCAAGATAACTCTCTCGTGTACTGTAACAAGCGTGAATAAGGTAAAAATTCTGCCAAACAATACGTTTATGATTAAATTTTTACTGCTTATTTGTTTCATTTTTCGTGCTTATTTGGTTGTTTAGCTCACCACTTGATTGTGCTTACAAATCCGGGCTCTAATTATTATTAATATTTTGTAAATTACTAAAACTTAGGAGGGTTTATCTTTCATGCGGACTCAATGTACTATTTATTACCTCTCTACGCTTAAACGAGATTAACTTTGCTGAAAAGTGTAATAACCTTGTGCTACTCGAATAGTTAACATGCGGCGCATCGGCCGCGCCGTGGATCAGTGCCTAGACCGCTTGGCTCTCACCAAGGCGTCCCGGGTTCGATCCCAGGTGACCACAAAGTGAGATTTGTTGTGGACAACACGGCGCTGGGCCGGGTTTTCTCCGGGATCTACGGTTTCGCCCGCATCTCATTCCACCGGTGCTCCATCTTCATCTTATGTATCATCAGTGTCATCGCCTGCGATGCCGTATGTAGTAAAAGCGGGCGTTAAACACTACACATTTCATTTTTGC